>OX596010.1:45294494-45389690 GCA_951394025.1 Heteromyza rotundicornis
AAATTAGAGAGTAAAACATAATTAAACAATTTCTTAAATTGACACAAGTTTTTAAATGATACAATTTTCTGCATTTTTTAGAAATGTTATAAATTTTATCAATAATTTCCAAACTTCTTCTGAAAGTGGTTTGTTATTATTATCAGGGTTTGGTTGAACCAAGCCGAACCGAACGGTGAACCACAGTATTTTTTTACAAGCTCAGCCAAATTTAAACCACACAATATTTTTCCGAATAAAGTAGTTTGGTTCGAATCATATCGGATCGCAAAAAAAAAGTGTTGCCCCTTCAAAGTTGGCGTATCGGGATCGCCGCTCTGCTGCCAAATTTTTGGCAAGCTTCGGAGAGGCTCCTGATACGCTGACCGCGAAGCAGAAAGGTTCTCTTCTTTGGTCTAAAGGAATCCTGGCCCAGACCCAGGACAGAGTTCCTGTCAAGGGCGACCTTACCTCCAAAAGACAGCGGTCAGTGGAGTAGTTGCCAAAGATGGCCAAAGGACGAAAACGCACAACACTTCTGTGCGATCCTACAGCGAGGTAGCGAAGGGCATCCTCGTTATGGCCGTCATTGACAGGAGCAATGACGATGGGGAATACTCAGTTGAAAAATGGAGGTGGATTGAATCTGGCCTTCGGACGTCTTTATGAGGGTCCTGAGTGGCAATCCTGGGACGGGGTTTGTAGGACGCCGGTTGGTTCCAGGGTTGCCCGTGGTCCCTCCTGACGCCGAGGGTATTCTGACTATTTTGAAAGTCACGCACCCAAATCTTCCGTCTCACAATTGGAAGGTTGGGAGGCTGGAAGATCCTAAGGGACCCCGTTTTGGTGCAGAACGCAGAATCCCTTGGTCCCCTATCGGCATCCAAGGGGGTGGTCAATTACGGCTTTACAAATGTAGTCATCAAATTATACAAGAAGGACGAGGCTACAGAGGACAGGTGTGCCCCAAACGAATCCACGACTGCAGTCGGTGTTAATGATGTGGTCATGGAGGAGGGAACGGGCACTTTGACGGTACCCGACGGTCTAAACAGTGGCGAGGAATCTTCGGATTCAGACATGTTGGGGGAAATGTTTGGCCGTTATCAGGAGGAAGAATCTATCTGTTCCAGCAGAATTGTTTGATGAGATTGTAAATAAAAATTTTTGGCCGGATAAAACTTTAGTTCGTGAATTTGTTTATAAAGAGAAATCAAATCTAGTAAATCCAGTTCAACTTCCTCAAAGAAAATTAAATTCTAATCAAAAAAACTAAATAAAATCCCGAATAATGTTGTTTGTCTTCTGTACCAAAATGTTCGAGGGCTAAATACAAAGTTGAACGATATTTATATTAAAAGTTTCGATTGTAGTCATAATGTCTTGGTATTTACCGAAACTTGGCTTAAACCAAATATTTTTGATTCAGAAATTCTGTGTGCTGGGTATCAAATTTTTCGGAGGGATCGTAAATGCAGGACTGGTGGTGGAGTCCTCATTGCAGTAAAAAACCTTTTTTCATCTGAGGAAGTCATACTTTCAGATGTCTCTGACTTGGAATTTATTTGTGTACGAATTCGAGTTTTTAGTATCGATATTTTCGTTACTTGCTCGTATATCCCACCGAATTCCGATATTACCGTTTATCTAAGACATGTGTCGCTTATATCATTGGTTTACTCAAATGTTAAATCTGCCGATTCCATTGTTGTTTTTGGAGACTTCAATTTACCGAATATATCTTGGAATTTTTGTGGCGATTCAAACCAGTTTTTTCCGTATTCTTCTCGTGACTGTTTATATGACTTTCTGGATTCATTTTCAGATATGAGTTTACAACAAGTAAACGGGATTGAAAATAAGAATAGTAGAATTTTGGATTTAATTTATGTTGATGACTCTTCGAAGTTTTCAGTGCAACGCTGTGATGCTTTTGCATGTCCAGAAGATAACCATCACCCAACACTTGAATTATCTTTCGAATTTGTTCAAAACAACTTAGAACCAGTTTCTACACCGTTGAAGTCATTTTTTTGCTTCAAGAATACAAATTTTGTTAAAATGAACCAACTCTTATCTGAAATTAGTTGGGACATGAACTTTGAAGATGTTGACGACTGTGTATCAATTTTCAATTGTACGCTCAGCAAAATCTTCGAGATATGTGTTCCAAAGAACATTAAAAAGAATTCGAATGAACTTGGTGCTGTATGGTTTACAAAAGAATTGAGGAAACTAAAAACTTCGAAAACTCGGGCATTTAAAACATATAAAAGAACTTTAAACCTTCAAGATTATTCAAAATATTCGCTTCTGAGACATAAATATCAAGTACTTAATAAAAAATGCTATGATGAATATTTGAACGATTTGAAATCCAAAATCAATTACGATTCTAAAACTTTTTATAACTTTGTAAATTCAAAAAGGAAAAACACTGGTTTTCCAACTACAATGAAATGGAATGATCGTGAGTCCAACAATCCTACTGAGATTTCCAATATGTTTGCTGACTTCTTCAAAACGACATATTCTGATAATACTTATGGGAACACATCGTATCCATATAACATCCCCACTTATAATTCCATTCTCAATCCTGTTATAGAATCTGATGATGTCTTACAACAACTAAAATCGTTGAAATATTCATATAGTACTGGTCCAGATAATATTCCTAGCTGTATTTTGAAAGTTTGTGCAGAAAATTTATACATTCCACTTTCAAATATATTTAATGCCTCTATTGAAAGAGGTTATTTTCCGAATTCATGGAAAGAGTCATACATTATTCCTCTTTATAAAAGTGGAACCAAATCATTCGTATCTAACTATAGAGGTATTGCTAAACTTAGCACAATACCAAAGTTATTTGAACAAGTTGTCACAAAGCAATTGGTTCACTCGGTCACAACTTTAATATCTCCTTCACAGCATGGTTTTCTGAGAGGTAGATCAACATCTACAAATTTATTGGAATTTTCTTCATTAACAATAAAGGGATTTTCAAAGAATCTTCAAACAGATGTCATATATACTGATTTTAGTAAAGCTTTTGATAAAGTTAATCATTATTTGTTGATTGAAAAGCTTAAAAGATACGGATTCCCAGATCTTCTTTTAAAATGGGTAGAATCGTATCTGACAAATCGGAAGCAACAGGTGTTATTCGAATCATCAACATCAAAAACTATAGATGTCACCTCTGGAGTTCCTCAAGGAAGTCACTTAGGTCCTATTCTGTTTAATCTTTTTATAAATGACCTTCCTTCTGTCATTAAACATTCGAATGTACTGTTGTATGCTGATGACGTTAAATTGTTTCTATCCTATGACATCTTAGATCAACATAAGTTGTTACAATCAGATCTGACCAGTGTAGCTATCTGGTGTGATAATAACTTAATGGAACTGAACCTGAAAAAGTGTAAATTTATGACATTTGCTAGAAGACACCAACTTTCATCGCTGTATCATATAAATAACTGTAATCTAGAAAAGGTTTTTACTTTCGTGGACCTGGGTGTTACTATGGATCCAAAACTTCGCTTTCATCTACATATTGACTTATGTGTGAATAAGGCGAGGGGTGTTCTAGGTTTCATTAAAAGATGGTCAAAAGAATTTAATGACCCATTCGTTACCAAAAGTCTTTACATATCACTTGTAAGACCAATTTTGGAATATGCATCAGTCTTGTGGAATCCACAATACAACTGCCACTCAGATAGAATTGAATCGGTTCAAAAACAATTTTTATTATTTGCTTTAAGAAACCTTCGCTGGAATCCGAATCAGAACCTACCTCCATACGAAAATCGTTTAAAACTCTTGGACATCCCTACTCTAAAAAATAGAAGAACGATGCTTAATGTAACATTTTTGATTAAATTGATAAATGGCTCTCTGAATTCTACATTTTTGCTTCAAGAAATTGATTTTAATATCCCAACCCGTCGTTCCAGATCTTTCATTCCTTTGATATTAAGTATGTGCCGCTCTAATTACGCGCAGAATGAACCTTTTCGTTGTATTTGTAGCGATTTTAATAGCCTGTATTCTGTCTTTGACCTGTCAGATTCACTTAATAAAACTAAAACTTTTATTTTAAATGCACTTGATCACACTTAAGCCTTTGTTGCTCTTTGAGTTTTTGGACCTCTTAGGGTCTAACGAAATGACAGGGTTGCCAAACTCCACAAAGATCGGCATTGTCGATTTTTTGAAAGTGTTGTATTTTTGTTGTATTTTATATTTATATTTCAGCAGAATTTTGTTTTTTACTGTATATTGTATACAAATAAAACAAAATTTTTAGCTGAATTCACATTCGTTCCGTTTACTTAACTGTTCTATTTGTATTTGATTTTTTATATTTCTTATAAAAAAACAAAATACTAAAATTAATATTTGTAATCTTTGTCGCGTAAATTAACTGTTTGGATTGTTTTGTCTTTGTATTTTTTGTTAAGTCTAATATCGTAAAGTAGGCAAAAATCATATTTGATCAAATTCATATTCGTCGCATGAATTCTGATGCTTCATAATATTTTCTTTTAATTCTATTGTTTATTATCACGTTAATCTTATATTATGTTATGTTTGGAAGAATTCTCTCTTGCATTCATAACCTAATTCGCGTTTTATTAATATGCGTTTTATCAGCTGATGATTTTAATCTGTAGCTGAAACGAATTTCCAAATATGTTTACCCGCGATCGGTTACACAGCGTAATCCGGATTACGGCTGTTCGGTCACCAAATCCGTGCGTCATGCGGATGTGCCCCTCGGTCGGTTGGGCGGGTTAGTGGGACCGTTGGGATTCGTCGTCAAAGAAAAAAAAAAGATCTGCTGACTTCCTCTGATACTGAAGTCTGCATGTTTTGAGGATGCTCAGAATACTGCAGATTAATCTCCACCACTCCAAACTGGCTTCGGCCTCACTTCTTCTTCGTCTGGCTACAGAAGGAAAGGATATTGTCCTTATCCAAGAACCGTGGGTCTGTGGGGACCGTATACTTGGATTAAGGGCAAGCAACTACAGACTGTATGGTTCATCGGATAAAGGTACTCCAAGATCTTGTATCCTAGCGAAGAGCAGTCCTAATATTTTTATGTTTTTTAATTACAACGATCGAGACATCGTCGTGGCAAACCTGAAGCTGGCCTCAACCAGCTACTGGGTCACCTCGGCGTATCTGGCCCATGACCATCAAGGGCCCCTCCCTCCAGGCCTACTGGGGAGGGTGATCGATGAAGCGAGCAGACTAAGGCGTGGGCTCATACTTGGATGTGATGCCAACGCACACCACACTGTCTGGGTAGTACGGACATAAACGAAAGGGGTGAGTCACTTTTTGATTACATTATATGCACTAACCTTATCATCTGTAATAAGGGTAACGAACAAAGCTGGGCATTAACTAGTTAATAGTTAATTAACGAAGTTAAATTTTTGGTTAACTTTTAACGTTTCAGTTAATTTCGAAAACCATTAACTTTCTCATTTAGTTAAGTTAAATTTCATCAATTAACTAGCATTAGTTAACTTTAAAACAAAAAATTTTTTTTATTATTAAATATAAAAAAAAAATTAAAATTAAGAATTCATACTATTTTTGAACTGATATTGACACTAAATTTAAAAATTATTTCACAAAACAATAAAATACACAGGCCGATATATTTCGAAGTGTTCTATATTCTATAAAACATTCTAAACACCAGACTTGGGAAATTGAGCGACCATTACCATTACCATTATCATTACAGGTAATGAAATTTTATTTCATTACCATTACCATTACTGCAATGGTAATTGTAATGGTAATGGTAATGAAGTAATGAAAATTTCATTGCAATGGTAATGAAATTACCATTATTTCATTGCGATAGTAATGATAATGAAGTAATGAAATTTCCATTACTTCATTACTTCATTACCTATCTGCCCCGATTGCGTTTTTGACACTTTTTGGGCAAATCATGCCAAGTTTAATTGTAGCTACCATCAAGTGTGTCCATGGTCATTTTATGGATGATTAATGTCAGTTGCGATTAGGACAGCTTCTGAGTGCGTCCTTGGACATTTTTTGGGTGAATCATGTTAGTTGGGATTATAACAGCTTTTGAGCGCGTCCTTGGACATTTTATGGATGAATCATGTCAGGTGGGATTAGGACAGCTTCTGAGTGCGTCCTTGGACATTTTTTGGGTGAATCATGCCAGCACTCAAAAGCTGTTATAATCCCAGCTGACATGATTCACCCAAAAAATGTCCAATGACGCACTCAGAAGCTGTCCTAATCCCACCTGACATGATTCACCCAAAAAATGTCCAAGGACGCACTCAAAAGCTGTTATAATCCCAACTGACATGATTCACCCAAAAAATGTGCAAGGACGCACTCAGAAGCTGTCCTAATCCCACCTGACATGATTCACCCAAAAAAATGTCCAAGGACGCACTCAGAAGCTGTCCTAATCCCACCTGACATGATTCATCCATAAAAGGTCCAAGGACGCACTCAAAAGCTGTTATAATCCCAACTGACATGATTCACCCAAAAAATGTCCAAGGACGCACTCAGAAGATGTCCTAATCCCACCTGACATGATTCACCCAAAAAATGTCCAAGGACGCACTTAAAAAGCTGTTATAATCCCAACTGACATGATTCACCCAAAAAATGTCCAAGGACGCACTCAGAAGCTGTCCTAATCCCACCTGACGTGATTCACCCAAAAAATGTCCAAGGACGCACTCAGAAGCTGTCCTAATCCCACCTGACATGATTCACCCAAAAAATGTCCAAGGACGCACTCAGAAGCTGTCCTAATCCCACCTGACATGATTCACACAAAAAATGTCCAAGGACGCACTTAGAAGCTGTCCTAATCCCACCTGACATGATTCTTCCATAAAATGTCCAAGGACGCACTCAGAAACTGTCCTAATCCCAACTGACATGAATCATACAAGCTACAATTAAACTTGGCATCATTCGCCCAAAAAAAGGGCAAAAACGCAATTGGGGCAGATAGGTAATGAAGTAATGGAAATTTCATTACTTCATTATCATTACTATCGCAATGAAATAATGGTAATTTCATTACCATTGCAATGAAATTTTCATTACTTCATTACCATTACCATTACAATTACCATTGCAGTAATGGTAATGGTAATGAAATAAAATTTCATTACCTGTAATGGTAATGGTAATGCGTAATGAAAATTTCATTACTTTACAAGTCTGCTAAACACAATGGCGTCCTCAGCCATTACGTGAGGTTTACATCGTCAGGATGTTTACATCGTATTTTCCATTCAAGTTTCTCAAAATGGCGAAAAACTGAGAAAGCCATTGTGTTTAGAATAGCCTGTGCTATTTGTTCTTAACCAATTTTCATTAATTTCATTATTATTTTTTAATATTCTAATAAAACTTGTATTCCTTCATTTGAATATAAATAAATTGTTGCATATACGAAATTTTGCTTTTGATAAAAATTTGTATCATTTATTTTAAAGCGAATTCGCATTGCTGAAACCGGTTGGAAAAAGGGTCTGTGAGTGCAGGCATTTAATTGAATATAGTTAAAAAGTATTTTTTATGTGTTTTTTGTAAAAAAATATATTTTTTTTTGCCCTCCATTAATCTTGCCCTGCAGGCAAAACCAGGGGGAAAATCAGACCACCATGGTGGTCTGAGGATGTCAAAGCTCTTAGGAGTCAGTGTGGGAAGGTCTTTTACAAGGCCAATATGTCGAGAGCTGCTTGTGACTGGGACTTTTGCAAGAATAGTCTTTGGGTTTTTAAAAAAGAAGTAAGGAAGGCACATCGCGACTCTTAGAAACTCTTCGTTGGTAGCATTGTAGACACATCTGATGTTTAGGAAAGTTCTTGCTTCGAATCCATGTCCCACGGGCTATCTGAAAAAGTCAGATGGTTCTTGGACTAGCTCTAGTGAGGAATCTCTCGACTTATTGTTAGACACTCACATCCCATGATGCTCTAGAACAGATCTGAGGAGCATTCCGGATACCCCGATATCAAGAATCGCCAGTGAAATAATATCTGAAACCAAAAAAAATTGGACAATCTATAGCTTCAAGCCCTTCAAATCGCCAGGCCTGGATGGAGTTGAACTCTCCTACATTCCCCTAAAATGGTAGGAGGTAAAGGTTGTTTTCATCCCGAAGGCGGGTAAAATATCGCCAACTGGTCCTAAGGACCTCCGACCAGGACCTCCGCCGCAGTATAGACAGCAAACTTTTGTCGGCTTCGCAACATGCTTACTTCAAAGGAAAGTCTATATAAACGGCTCTACATTCCTTAGTAGGCACCATTGAACAATCTCTTTTTAACAAGTACACCATGGTAGCTTTCCTCGACATAGAAGGAGCTTTCAACAATGTCACCCTTGCCTTAAATTGTTGCACAGTGTATTTTATTACATCTGATACCCTTAGATCTTCTTGCCAAAAAAATGGCTGCGATGGTGGCGATCAGGCTTAAATCCACAAATCAATGGGGCCCCTCTACCAAGGGTCACTCTTCGATTATAGTTGGCACTAAATCCATTCCTGGTACAACCGACTACGTTCTTCCCGAAATCTCCTTCACAAGAGACTTCTGTACCACTATCCCGTCCCTGTCTGCCTGGGAGGAGCAGTGGCCACGGAAGAGGGATCAAATTCACTTTTATACGGACGGTTCCAAGCTCGATTACAAAGTCGGTGTAGGAGTCTTCTCTGACGAACTCGTTGGAGGAGTCTCTTTTCGCCTTCCCGACCACTGCAGTGTATTTCAATCAGAGGTGATGGCTATAAAATAAGTTATGAACTGGCTGCGACGGAACGTAATATCTGCTCAGGATATTACGATTTTCACAGACAGTCAGGCCGCAATCAAATCCTTGGAATCTGTCCTCCTAACATCAAAGATAGCCTCGGACTGTCGCACCACAATACAGCTCCTACCAGATAAGGTAAAGATAGGTATCCCGCTCAGCACATGTAAGCTACTGCTTCGTCTTGACTCCATCGCCAAGACTAACAATATATGGGCCTCTGGAACCACTTGTAACACAACAAGACAGATCTGGCCGGAGCTGGATCTGAAGCGTTCTAAGACACTCATCGCACTGCCTAGGACCAGCATCTCGAAGGTGGTAGGTGTGATTACTGCTCACTGTTTGATTGGGCGCCATGCGGTAAGGCTTGGGGTCTTCGCTAATGACTTCTGTAGGAGTTGTATGAATGAGGAGGAAGAGGAGACTGTGATGAATCTTCTCTGCTCCTGCCCGGCACTGTCTCGAGCAAGGAGGACCCAGTTGGGGTCATTCTTCCTGGACAATCTCGGTGATCTCTCTACGGCTAGCATATCAGGCCTTCATAGGTTCATCTTGAACTCAAAATGGTTTATGGTATAGGGGAAAGGAACATGGATCCTGTGGTATCACAATGGACCTCTTTTGGTATAAGTGTGTCAGCGTGCCGCCAGCCAAAAATATTGTTTTTTTATTTTGAGTCAGCTATCATTTAGAAGCAGGCTCACAGCAAAGTGTGACGATTTTGGCCAGAAATACCCGAAACGGACTTTTTGCTTGTACAAAAAATCGGTTTGAATAAGTTTGGTTTGAAATGCTCCTACTAAGTAAAATCTAATTCTCTAGTATATAAAGAATGTTCCAACACATTTCTTTAAATTTTCAACATTTCTAATGACATATTTTTAAAATTCACAAAATTGATTTTGTACAGTCGGGTTCAAGCTCAAGTGCAGCTTAAATCAAATTAAGACTGCGATTTTTAAACAAAAATAAATTATAGTGCCAGCAGGTAGTTACTCATATGCGCATTTCGTTCCCACTAAGGAACACATCACTGAGCTTTCCTGATACAATACTATTGCTTAAAACAACTATATGACACCCTCAGATTGAAAAAACCCTGAACAAAATGTGTTTGCGAAAAAGCCGTGGAAAAAATTTTGCATGAAGAAGCCGTGCAAAGTGAACGAATTTTGGTGTGAAAAACTTAGTATGAAAAACTGATGGAGCGGCCATCAGACTTTTACGCCAAAAAGCTTTTTATTAATTTTCTGTGAAAAATTTTATTATGCAGATTTTTTTAAAAAAAATCACGTTTCATAAGAATTTTGTACAAAACATTATTTTGAAGAAATTTTGAGCTAAATATTTGTTTATAATTTTACGGCATATTTTTATTTCGAAGCATATTATAAATTTAGATATTATTATAAATTTAGATATATTATCGCTTCTGTGAAAAATGGAAATGCAATTTGTTTTGTATTGTTCGCAGTGAATTTGGGAAAACATTTTTTAATGTTGGGTTTTTTTAGTAAGTAGGAGTTTGTAATTTGTGCTATGTTCATTATTTATGTGACGAAATTTAAGAACAAAAATTGTGTCAATAAAATTTTAATTTTAAAAAAAGTTTGTGTAGTTCAACTAAATTTGACTTTTAAAGAACAAATAATTTTCGTAAAAACTTAATTTAAAAAAATGAATTGATAATTTTTTTTTTTGGTTTTTTACGTAAAATATTCAATTTTGGGAACATGTTTGTGTTTTAAGGTGTATCGATGTATTTATATAATTTTTAAACTTCCTGCAAATAGCATTTCATGTGATCACAACCATTTAACAATAAATTGTGAATTATTGAAGTTTTGTGTATACATAAATGCATCCAAAAGACTTTCTTCTCTGGTTTTACTACGCGCATCGAAACCCTTTCAGTTGTGCGTATTAGAACAAAAGGAAAAAACCAAATACGCGTGTCTGAAAAAAAACAACAACAATAAACGATCCAGTGTCCATTAGACCGTATCACCTTATAGGGGGGAAAAAAAAGTTAACCGCACACCATCTAATTCGAAGCATATTTGAAAGGAGATTCCGGAAAAAATTTCCTATTTTTTTTGGCCAATCGTAGAGGTAGCGCATCGACATATTTCTTCATATTGTCTCTATTTATGATCCGATTTTATTGTATAATATATCAAATTTCTTATTATATCTGCAGCGTAACAGTGATCGAAGGCGGAAGTTGGGTGCATTTAAACAGGAAGCTTTGAAAAACTTTATCATTTTGTGGAAACGCGCGGGTATTCCAATTTTATCGGAATCAGCTATTCGCAAACGTTTAGATAAGCTTGTGAATGATTACTATAGAATTGCTAAAAAACCCTTAAGATGCAATATAAATAAGCATTGAAAGACCTAAATATGTACACAGCTTATCCATGCCATTCTCAAAACACCGAGCTCTTTGTTCATGTAGTGCATGAATCTGCCATGGCGGTCACCGATGAACAACACATGGGACACATTTTAGCTAAGCTCGAGAGCCGGCACAAATACAGCCAACTTGAATCACGTCGAGATTTGATCGATTAAAAGTAGGTTAATAAATAAATTAAAGTGGAGGTCCTTCGAGTTGCTGGACATCGACTTTAAACACTTAATTCGATTTTACTTTAATTTCTTTAATTCATGTTGTAGAAGTTGAGAAGTTGAAAAAGCAAACATTCCAATGTATACATTAGAGTACATTATGGTTGTACTAACTGAGATCTGGTAGGTAAGTACTAGAAGGGTGTACTTGAGGGCAATGACGTATGAGGCATTATTGTAGGTCTCCTGGAGACAAATTTTGATATATTATACTTTAAAATCGGATCATAAATGGTGACAATATGATGAAATATGTCAATGCGCTACCCCTACGTTCGGTAAAAATATTAATTATATTTTTTATAAATAGTTCTAATGGTATAATCGGTATACTTCCTTTGCAAGAGTTTAATGATTTTTCGAGAAAAATATTAATTATATTTTTTATAAATAGTTCTAATGGTATAATCGGTATACTTCCTTTGCAAGAGTTTAATGATTTTTCGAGAGCTTTAATTTTCTGCACTTGGAATGGTACATTAGGGTGGTACTAACTGAGATCTGGTGGGTAAGTACTAGAAGGGTGTACTTAAGAGCAAGGACCTCTGAGGCATTATTGTAGGTCTCCTCGTGACAAAAATTTTTTAAAATCGGATCATAAATAGAGACAATATGAAGAAATATGTCAATGCGCTACCTCTACGATCGGCTACAAAAAAAGGACATTTTTTCGGATAACTTCATTTTTTCGAGACGGTCTAGTGTCCATGTCACACATTCCTTCGCTTATCCCACAAAAAAAGAAATTGCTTGTTTATGGTTTACATTCCTCCAGTTGATGGTCAATGCTGGCGCAGCGAATTTCAGAAGCAAAACAATGCGCGAACTAAAAATGTGTGGAGTTTGTCACCTAGTGTACATAAATAACGAACATTGCACAAATTACAAACTCCTACAAACTAAAAAAACCCAAAAACAAAAATTAAAAAATTTGTACCCAAATTCACTGCGAACAATACAAAACAACTTGCGGCTAATAAACTTGCGTTTCCATTTTTCACAAAAGTGATAATATTAATATATCTAAATTTTAAATATGCTTCGAAATAAAATGAAGCCTTAAAATTATAAACAAATATTTAGCTCAAAATTTCTTCAAAATAATGTTCTGTACAAAATTCTTATGAAAACTGCTTTTGGAAAAAAATCTGCATAACAAAATTTTTCACAGAAAATTAATAAAAAGCTTTTTGGCGTAAAAGGCTGATGGCCACTCCATCAGTTTTTCATACTAAGCTTTCTTGCACCAAAATTCGTTCTCGTTCACTTTGCACGGCTTCTTCATGCATGGCTTTTTCGCAAACACATTTTGTTCAGGGTTTTTTCAATCTGAGGGTGTCATATATACTTACAACAATTCGAAACCTTCGCTCAGAACAGTGTATTAAAATTCATTCACAAAATTCTAAAATAAACGCTAGAAAAAACAGACAGTCCGAAATCGCTTTTTTTATTTCGGCAAAAACCGAAATGGCCGAAATTTTTACTGTTTTTTTCGGCCGAAACCAAAATGTCTGAATTTTAATTTTTTTTAACTAGGTCGAACAATAAAAAAACAATAAAAGAAAAAAAGGTGTATTTAAATGTAATAAAGTATCGATAATTTTTAGTTCAGATTAGAGACCGACCGAAATTCGGTTTCGGTTTTTCCAAAAAAAAGCTGTTTCGGCCGAAATTTCAATATTTCTGCCGAAAATTTCGGCTTGATACGAAAAAGTTAAAAAAAAATAGTAAAGAATACATTGTATTTTGAAACAAAATTTTTCCAGCACGCACCACTCGCGCTAATTTTTAAATTTCTACTACTTTTTTACTACCCTAGCAGAGGATTAGAGATTTAAAAATCATCCGAAAGGAGTATATCAGGGGTACCCACGCCATATGCACTTCACGCACAATTGTTATTGTAAAAGCACTTTGGCATAGCCTGTGCATTCTAGCAATCACACATAGCACTCCGTGCTAAGCAATACGAAATACACAATCAATTTTGTCCATACCAAAGTGCAAAGCAAGATCACTTTCGTATGCTTTGTATGTACACAGTGGTTACAGCTATCTGCAACGTAGATTTTGTTGTTGTCTAACGGATGATTTCGTCGATTGATAGGCACTTGGAAAAATCGGTGCTTGTTTGAAGTTTCAATTTTAAATCATTCTAACTTTGAATGTGAAAGTGAAAACATGTCTTCAAAAAAGCAGTGGGAAAGTGATATTTTGGTGTTTGTTTTTTTTTTCATTACAGATAAATTTCAGAAAATGTATTTTTTTTACAGTGTACGTATTGAAATATATATATATTTTTTTTCTTTTCTTTTTATAATAAGAAAGTTTTTATGTATTGGTGTTTGCACTTCCATAAAAAGCTTTTGGGCACCCCTGGAGTATATCTATCAAGAAAATAAATTTCAAAGTTTTTAATTTTTTTTTTCAATAGAAAATTGGGGACATGTCTTCTTTGTCGCTTCTGATTCTTCGAAACTATGATCAATTTGTGTTACATACCGCTGTTATCCACTTGCCCCTTAATAATGACATTTTTCCAGCACTCGCCATTTTTTGTGAATTTTATACTATAACTTTTAAGTGGATACCTACACTGAATTTCATTCCTTGTATTTCTAAAAATAACAGTCGTTTATAAATTACTAGCTTATACCCACAGCTTCGCTCGCAATAATTAAAATAAATTTTGCAAGTCATCCCTCTGCCCATTCACTACTCAACACCAAATACAAAATTTCAGCGAAATCCCTTGAATAGGACCCGAGCTACAGAGCTTTAAAAGGCATGGCAGCGAGTGGACTGCAAATTTTCAGAATCAACATGTTATCAATTCACAAATTTTAAGGAATTGAAAGTCGAACTAGTAGTTTTTTATACTTTTATTTATTATTTATTTCCTTTTTTCAAACTTTCAAATTTCTATTTCTCAACAACTACTAGTAGTTCGATTTTCAATTCCTTAAAACTGGAGGAAAGATCAAGAAATTACCTTTCCAGCAAAAAAAAGATTACGGCATTATCTAAATCAGTTCAACCGCTAAATGAAAAGCTGTAAAAAATCATTATGACGTTTAAAAAAAAATTGTGATGAGGTGGAGCAAAACCCAGGGTTTGACTCCCACATACAATACTATCATCCCACCGAAATTTTGCCCTATAACTTCTGTTGCACAGTGTTATCCGATTACAAAAAGTTTAAAATCGATTTAAAGATAATTGATAAATAACACTATATCATAATATGAGGGTCGGAATAGGCATAGGTTATAGGTATTGGAATACTACGAATATCCAATACTAGTAAATTGCACATGACTAATTTGAAAAATTAAATGTTCAGTAAATATATTTTGTATATTAACCGATTCACGACGAGTATTACCATAGGGTAACGCTGATAGCGTTCCACGGTATATTCAATTAAAAAAATATTTGAACAAATGGGTGAAAAAAAGTGAAACGGACAACTTTTAAATTTTTCATCTCGGATTTTCAAGTTAATGATGTTTTCCGATAGAGGTACGAATACAGTTCCGTCTATTTCGCGAATAATCGCGATTTGAATATTTACATATTGACTTTTTAATAAATTTATATCTCGGAAACGAATAGAGATAATTTTTTTTTTGAAATGACGGTAAAAGATTAGACTTGTTGGATAAATTGGTTTTGCTGTTAAAAAAATTCGGTACGGTCAAGATTTAAGCAATTTTTTAAAACAATGGCGAATTTGACCACGTTCTAGGTCTCGTTTGAAAACAATATTTACCTAGTTAGTGCTCCTATTCTCACCCAAAAAATTAAAAAAGTTATGCCAAATTATGTAGTCACACATAGCAATTAAAAACTTGAACAAACATTTTTTTAAATTTGTTTGTCTTACACTCCGTTACTGTGAAAAAGGAGACATAGTGCATGTTGTAGGTCATGTTAAATAAGAAAAAGTTCCATACCAGGGATTTCAAATACACCTCCAAAATCTGACCAAAAAACCGATTCTCAGAGGTCTACACTACTTTTCTTATAACTTTAATAATGTTTCATCGAATTTTAATTTTAAACGTGCAGATTTTTAAAATATGTTTGTTTTATTAATTAATTAATAATTAATATGTAAATATTCAAATCGCGATTATTCGCGAAATAGACGTAATTTTTCGAAAATATTTTGTGGGGAAACATCATCAACTTAAAAATCCGAGATGAAAAATTTAAAAGTTGTCCGTTTCACTTATTTTCACCCTAATCTGTTTTGATTTTAATAAAGCATGCTTAGATCTTGCTTTTGATATATAACTCTAAGCAATCGCACGTCAGTACCGACCGTGGCAAATGATTAAAAAGTGGGAAAAAAAAGCGAAATAGCTCGACCTTTCCGCTAAGAATATTTTTCAGTGTTACAAAAAGTTATATATTACGGATGTTTGTTTTCTATCATTTGAGGAGAATATCAAAGTATAATAAAACGTATTTCAAAAAATCTTTCATTACTTCGGTGTTACTTTTTTATCACTTTGCCGTTTGCTGTTACCATATGGGCACGCTCACAACCCTAGTAAATTTAAATTTGTACTAAGAAACATTTTTTTCATTTAAAATTCTTTATATTTTATCTACAAATTGATTTTAAAGTAAGATTGTGTACTTGTTATACTTATGAAAAATTAGCATAGCTTCTTGAGTGGATTTTGCCATATCAGTATGTCTTAATGTCATTCAGTATGTCCATCCTTCTGACTGGTAAGAAGATTGAAGCAAGCTAGGTGGTCCAAACTTTGGACTTAACTCCTGCAGGTCCTAGATGGAGTTGGTATTGCAAATGGGCTGAATTGGTCAACTGCCACGCCTACCTTCCATACAAGTGAAAATCGTCTTTAGTAACAAATATAACCCAATTTCATGGAAATTGTGGTAGGAAAATTCTCCGTAAGATCTTTTGTCCGCTTTGCGTCGGTGGTGAGTGTCGCAAAAGCTATATGAGCAATACCCCGATCATGACATGACATCATGATGGCTAGGTCATGCCGAGCTTATGAATGTAAAAATTCTACATCTAAAAAAAGGAACACATAGTGCTGTGAGTACCGTCGGTGGAATGAGCGGAAGATGGCGACCAGGTATCAGATGGAAAGGTGTACGGCATATATAGATGCACTTCGACCGACTGAAACTTACTCACTTGTTTTTTTTAGAAAATTTACATTACGATGAAGACATTTTGGCGAGCACAATGACGGAGGTACTGCCGATGGTCTTCATCGAACACCTCTTTTACAGCCATGTAAATTGTGTATGTCAAATGATGACGAGGACCTTTCTAATTTTAATAATTAATGTTATTGAAAACCTGAGCAGTATTATTGGTGTACGGAATTATACATATTATATACAATGGCGGACTGGTAATTAGGGCCAAACTTTTGTAGTAATTTTGAGTGGCTACCCAAACAGAACATCACCTTGATGACTATTGGAAAGGTCTATTGGACCGCATTATATGATGACTACCAGGACACTTATCAAGAAAATCCTAGTTAAAAACTGACCTACTTTTCTAACTTTTTTCCTGGGGGCTATGAAGTTTTTTTTTTGGATGCAAAAATGTGTTTTTTAAAAACAAACTGCTTTGCTAAAGAACCTTTTCCAATCAAAAATTATCCTGAATTTATATAAATTTTTTTAAAAAAAATTATTCTGAAAAAAATTTTTAAATTAAAAAAAATTGTCGATTAAAAATTTTTTACAAAATAAATGTTTACACATTGCCAAACTTTCAAAAATTAAAAAAAAAATAGTTATAAACAATAATATTTTTAATTAGGTAATTTTGCTAGGGTTGCGACGAGGGTTACCATATCGGGCATCGGGCAAAGGTAAATAAAAAAGTTTGGAATTCGTTTCTTAGGTCACTTCTAGGTAATCCTGAAAAAATCTTGAAAAAATTCCTATTATTTCGCTCTCGTCATTAATGGGTTAAGATGCAAAAATATTTTTTATGTTTTTATATGTAATTTTTTTTTTATAAAAATTTGTGAAATATGAGAACTTTTATTAAATTTTGCAAAGAATAAAAATATTTTTGAGTAAGTTTCGCGGCGGCTGTTGTACTGGGAATATATGCAAATATGAAATGTAATATAATAGGAAAGTGCAATATGAAAATCTAATACACCACCGTAATATGTGAAAATAGTGTTAGGTGACAACGGTAGTCTTGTGGCAGTGTTATTTTCTTAAAGGTGTCAACTTTAGGTCGAAGCTATTTTTGTTTATATGTGAATGTATACATGAAAGCATCTTGCATACAGCTTGCTAAAGTTAATCGATATTAGCTAAAGGTATTGTATAAGTCAAAGTGGCTTTGGTGAGTAAGCGTTTGGTTGGCTACTTCATCTTACTTACAATCGCTGCGTTGTGGGTTCGTATCCTCACCAGAGCGGCTAACATTTATAAAAAAAATATATGTGTTAATATATTGTAAGTGACTCTGGTTCCTTCTCACGACCGCAGCGTCGCACAGTGATTTGTCTCCATATGAGCTTGGGACAAAAATCGAAGGAGTATTCTGAATTAATTGAAACTAAGTTTCTAAATGTATTTTGGCCCGCTGATTTCAAAAATGTAATCGATTTTTCTGTAACCCTTATAGTTTTTGAATAAATCCAGAATTGTATGCTTGATTTTTTTATTTAATTATTATGCATATAATACAACTCTACAATTATATTTCGCAAAAGGTTTCTTAGCTTTAATAACGGATTCTAGTGGTTCTTGATTAGCTGATTTCAAATTTGGTAACCGTTTTTGGCTAGCAGTTGTAGTTTAGCAGGTACATTAATGCAAAAACATTAAAAAATCTTTTTAATAAATTTAATATTATAACTATTGAAAAGTGCAATACATTTTTATAATCTTGAATACTTTGTAAAGAAAAATGTATATTCTACTATAATATATTATGTATATTCTACTATTAGGGGTATTCACGGTCTGGTGTACTTGATAGTGTACTTTTATCGAAGTGACGGATTCACTTTTACCATAAATTTTACCTGTATTCTCAATTTTAATAATTCTGGCACATTGTACCCTGTTCCACAGTTTATCAATTTCGTTTGCTCTCGAATTGAGTTTGATGTTTATCCCTAAGAAATCAATTAAAAATTTATATTCTTAAATTTCACAATAATTTATTCAGAATCGTTAGAACTATCACAATCTTCGCTCACTAAGAAATTTATACTATCCTCAATTCCTTCACTGATATTATCGTTTTCAAATGCTATATATTTTTTTATATCTTTTATATTTTTTTATTTGTTTAACATGTGCATTGCTTGGTAAAGTAACAAACCCCAAGAAATCCTGAAAAATCTGGAGAACCCGGGATTGCCAAAACCATTCGGTATTGACCGCTTTAGTCAATAGGAAGAAGAGAGAAGAGTAAAATAGAGAAAAATTAAATGACATTGGATCAACAATATTTCAATTGAGCTTTTAGTTACTATACATACATTAATATCAATATATTAATAAAAGTACATACATTCATCACATTTTACCATTTTATTTACATTATGAACTTTTCAAAATTTTTTTTTGATATAAAATTGTCATTTTAGGCATTTACAAAAAAACATTTTTTTCAAAAAGTTGGTAAAAAATGGTGAATTAAACTTTAAAAAAAAAAAAAAAATTTTTAGTAACTTTTACGCACTTTTTTTTTACAATCCATAATTTGTTGGGTTTTTTTTTGTTTTTTACTTGAAAAACTTTTTTTTTCATGGTACTCACAAATTTTTACATCGCAGTTTAATGACAACTATTTTATTTTTCATTTTTTAATACAACAATAACATTTATAAAAAGGTAAAGTTTGTATCATTCTTGCCAAAAATACCTTTTTCGTAATACCCTTTCGCCAAGCTATCAAAAATAAATTTTTTTCTTCCAGCATTTGTTATCAAATTTCCCTAATTTGACAATACTCCACGGACGTCAAAAAAATTTTGATCAAATAAAGAAGTTCATATTCTTTTTAGTCAATGTATTACCTTTCCAAAAATACCATATTTTATATAATTGATGACATCAAACTTTCTGAATTTTGTCTATGGGACAAATCACTGTGCGTCGTGTGGACAAACCACCAGAATGGCTAACATTTAAAAAAGAAAAAAGGTTACCAACTTAAAAAAATTTTTTAAGTGAAGTTGTACATTTTTAAGCGGTTAGCGTTAGGGACAGACAGAAAGACAGACAGACAGACAGACAGATAGATAGAGAGAAAGACAGACAGGCCTGGACAAATATATATATTAATACCTCCAAAATCTGGATGTAAGAAAAAAAACGTTTTTGGAGGTGCACTCATATAACACTATGCCACAAAATGAGGGTTAATTTTTCTGATTGCCGATCTGATGACACATTCTACAATGCTACCGAACTTTTTAACCCAGTAATGAGATTTTTTTAAGATTTGTTTTCAAATTTAACAATAATTTGTAGTTTTTTTTTGTAGATTTTTTTTTGTATAAAAAGTATAATCAAATCTGTGTTCAACGAAATCGAAAATCGAGTAAAATTTGTCGAAACTAAAATTTTTACCAAGTAGTGGCCAATAAATTAACACTTTTGTCATACAAAAAATATTTTTTTTTCGATAATGTAACAAAAATAAAAATAGTTGTAAACTTTTTTTAATCAAAATTTAAAAATTCCAAAAAAAAAATTATTTTAATCCGAGATTTTGGATTTGTTGAACGCAGATTTAAATAAACTTTTTATTTCTTAAAAGAAAAAAATATTTAAAGAATAGAATAATACTTTTGGAAAATAAAACACAAATTAATGTTACATTTATAAAATTTTAAACAATTTTTTAATCGTAGAAGGACTAGTAATATATGGTTGTAAAGGTATTTCCCCTTTTTATATCATATTTGGAAATGAAAATCGATATAAAAATGTCTGTGTTAAAAATATTTATATGAGTGCATCTCCAAAAAAACATTTTTTTGTCCTAACTCCAGATTTATAAAGATATCGACACCTAATCGCAAAATGTATGTGCGTGCCATTTCAAAATTTTTTTTTTTGGCAAAAGCAATATAACTTTATACCACGCAACTATTCTTAAAATCTTATGTATCGGAGATTTACCGTTACGAAGTTAAAGAGAAAAAAATTTAGTGTAAGAATTGGTTTACTCTTTTACAATTAGCGAATTAATGTATATGCCACATGCTTTTTTGGTGCAATCATCAGGTTTTCGTGAATAACTTTTAACTTAAAGGGGAATATTCTGTTTTTAGAGATACAGTTTTCTTCTTATATTTTTTTCTCCTAATATCATCATATTAACACTAGTTTATTATACCCCCACTAGGGCTTTCGATCCCGGGATCCCGGTCCATTTTTAGTCGCGAAAATCCCGGGATATTTTTTCCTTAATTCCGGGATTTTTGGGACTACATTTTAAATAATTAGTCCATAAAAAAAGTTGAATACAAGAAAAATACAACTTTTCATCGCTCATAAAATATAAAAAAATTGTATAAGCAGAAAAATCAAAATGAAAAAAAAGTTAGTTAAAAAACACAAAACCTAAAAACTTTTAATTCATTAAAAGAAAATTACATATAAAATTGTTTGTGCTTGAACTTTTTTCTTTAAGAAAAAATAAATTTATATTTATTTCAGAAGAAAATTGTTGTTTTCAGTCTTAGCGAACGCACAAAAAAGAATTGCTTAATAAAAATAATTAAGTAAAACTGAAAACTCATGCAAAAGTAATTTCAGAAACCTTACTTAAGCATATTTTGAATTGAATTGTGTCTTTCCTAAATAAACGGAAACTCAAATACTGAAAATAAAAAAATGCATAATTTTGTACCTTTAATAAATTGAAATTAATGTTTATGTGTATTTGTTTAAGCTAGAACTATCAGTTTTGCGATAAAACATATAAAAAACCTTTTTTTAATTTTTTTGAAATGCATTTTGCTTGTAAAAGTATCATATCCCGAAAAATCCCGGGATTGCTCGGGATTTGGATCAAATTTTCCAAATCTTTTTAAAATTCCGTAACTTTAAAAGTGCAAAAATTTTTAATTTTTTTATATTTTTTGTGTTTGTCCTGTATCTTAAAAACGAAAAGAGATACAAGAAAATTACATTTGACAAGGTTGTAGGGCAATTATCTTTAAAAAAACTTTAAATTTGGTGTATCTGTTAAAAAATTACAGTATAATACCACAAAAAGTAGATTTTTGGCGTTTGTGGGAAAATGAAGCGTGCTGAAAAAACTGTATTAATGCAATAAATCCACATTTGTATCTTTATAAACATTGAAAACGCCACTGCATTTGATTTTCATGTATTTATAAACTAGCAACTGTTAAAAAGCGTAAAAGTGATTCTCTTGCTGAAAATTCATTTTAATGTAAATGACACTCATGAGCTGCAGCAGCTTGAATTCATTACAGCGAAAGTAATGTATGCACCGAAAAACCCCCGTTATCCTTTAACAATTTGTCGGAAATTACTTGCAATTGATACGCAGGCAGAAATTACGTCCATAAACTAAAATTCAATCAAGTCGGTTCCATTAATTAGACATGCATTTTGCGATTAGGGGTCGATATATTGGATATTCGTAGTATGCCATTATATTTAGTTTTCCAATACCTACAACCTACACTATGTGACAAAATTTGTAAAAATTTTTGTTTGGTTGGTTTTTTCGATTGGTTCTAATAGAACTCATTAAAACTAACACAACGCTATCAAAACTTTCTTGAAAATCGTAAGTGGGAAATCGTAAAATATGGGAAAAAAATATTTTTAGCTAATTTAATTGCCTACCAAATAAAAATGGTTTTCGTTGATAGGCAATCAAAGGACCCAAACATTAATTTGTTTCCTGATTTTTTTTTCGTTTTCCACTGTTATAAATGTTGGAAAAAGTTTGTTTGAATGTCTTTTCTTCTTGATTCTGAAAAATCACATTCCAACAAACATATTGCCACCTTACTTTGCCCGAAATACTTTGCCCGAAATACTAAGTTAAGACATCTTTAAATGCATTTTTATTATAACCCTTATATTAACTTGCTTTGGGTGGACTATATATATATATATATATATATATATATATATATATATATATATATCCTCAAATCTGTGGCGAGCTTTTCATACACTTCCACATGAGGTAGAGAGCTAAAATTTGGAACACTGATAGAACTCCGGTGACAATGCATTTGGAGTCTACCCCTTTTTTTAAACATGGCATAACTTCCAATTCCTTCAAGCCACAATGATGAAATTGGTAGTTAGTTCTTATTGACAAAATGAAATTTTGTACCCTTTGGAAATCCAATTTGGATTTCCAATATTTATCGATAATTTTCCAATATTTATCGATAATGTTCCAATATTAATCGATAATTTCCAATATTTATCGATAATTTTAGTTTCCTGATCCATTTAAAAATTTTGTTAAAATTCCATTTTGTTCCGCTCCAATTCAATTTTCCAATATTTATCGATAATTTCCAATATTTATCGATAATTTTAGTTTCCTGATCCATTTAAAAATTTTGTTCCAATTCCATTTTGTTCCGGTCCAATTCCATTTCGTTCCGGTTTCATTCCCATTTCGTTCCCGACCTCATTTCCAACCCAATGCAGAAAACCGCATCCAAATCGATTAAGTATTTCTCAAGATAAACGAAAATAATATAAAATTGGCGGCCATTTTTTATGGGAGGTAGGCGTGTCTCTTATCCGATGTTGCCCATTTTCAATACCGTCCAATTATTCGCCAAAATAAGAGGAATCTCAAAATTTGGGGTCGATAGCTCAAAAGCTACGACAGTTATCGTGCGAAATGACAGACGGACAGACGGACATGGACTAATGGACTCAGGAGGTGATGCTGATCAAGAATATATATGCTTTTCCATACCGGACACACCTCCTTATGGGCGTTTATCTAAAAATAGTATAAAGCGGCTATAGATAAACTCCTTCTTGTAAATTTCGGAAGTGCCCACTGTGAAAAATTTATAATCCTAAGATCGACAGTGCAAAAAGCCTTCTAGATAAGATCTTTCCCGCCACAATTTTCCATTCCAATTGTAGTAGCTACATCGAGCCAAGAAATTGTTAACACATTGTGTTTATCTAAAAATAGTATAAAGCGGCTATAGATAAACTCCTTCTTGTAAATTTCGGAAGTGCCCATTGTGAAAAATTTCTAATCCTAAGGTCGACAGTGCAAAAAGCCTTCTAGATAAGATCTTTCCCGCCACAATTTTCCATTCCAATTGTTGATCATGACTGGTAGACAGTACCGCCTCTCTCTTTTATGTAAAATTGGGGACCTGGTAATGTTCTTGAGTCCTTTTTAACATAAGTTTCGTCATTCAATGTAACGCATTCAACTGAATTTTTATAGAACCTATCTTTTTATCTTAAAAGTCATGAGAAACTCCCCTTTCACGGTCCAGATATTCAAATAGATATCGCTGTGATATAGCTCCATTCAATCTGAATAAATGAGCCCTACATTATTTTTCAATAGGAATGACCCTTCATCGTGTTGTTTGTGATTTAGAAAAACCGTTTTTGGGAATTTGCACTTTTGGTAATGGTCATTCCGCCGAAAATATTGAGTGTAGAGCCAAACAAAAAAACACTAGCATTCACCCGTGGTGTTGCCCACGTAAAAAAATACAGACATTTACAACAGAGAAGCAAAATGGAAAAATTCAACTACTCCTCACATAGCTTGAAATTCCCCGCAAAATGGGTAAGTCTTTTGGATACATGTATGTATACACAAAACTTCAATAATTCACAATTTATTATTAAATTGTTGTGATCATATGAAATGCTATTTGCAGGAAGTTTAAAAATTGTATAAATACATCGATACACCTTAAAACACACATGCTATGTTCTCAAAATTGTAGAAAACAAAAAACCAAATAGCTTCTGTATTTTACGTAAGAAACCAAAAAAATTCACTGCGAACAATACAAAAAAACTTGCAGCTAACAAACTTGCGTTTCCATATTGCACAAAAGCTATAATATTAATATATCTAAATGTTAAATATTCTTCGAAATAAAATTAAGTCGTAAAATTATAAACAAATATTTAGCTTCCAATTTCTTCAAAATAATGTTTTGTACAAAATTCTTATAAAGTGCTTTTTGAAAAAAAATCTGCATAAAAAATTTTTCACATAAAATTAATAACAAGCTTTTTAGCGTAAAAGTCTGATGGCCGCTCCATCAGTTTTTCATACTAAGCTTTCTTGCACCAAAATTCGCTCTCGTTCACTTTGCATGGCTTCTTCATGCAAAATTTTTTCCATGGCTTTTTCGCAAACACATTTTGTTCAGGTTTTTTTCAATCTGAGGGTGTCAAATATGATGTTTTAAAAAAAAATTATGAAAATCGGTTGGCTAGTTTTTGTTAGAACTGAATTGGCGTTTTAATTTTATAAATAGTAAGGATAAGGATAAAGATGAGTAGGTCTCGCAAAATTTTTGTTTTAATTTTTAAAGGGGGGTGATGATAAAAAAAAAGTTAAAATTCATATGGCATGCCCCATATAATATGTTCGACAGTACTTTATTTAAATGATAAGACATGATTGTTTGTTGTGTATTTTGATACGCTGAATACGAATATAATCAGGAAATTTTTACTACACGCTCCATTTCGCCGTAAACGCAAAAAAAGTTGTAGTACTAAAACTTTCGAATAGTCACATCGATTTTTAAAGCTTTAAAAATATTTTATAGAAAATTCTCAGCTCTACAACTTTGTAGAACATTTTGCATCTCTTTTAGTTTTTAAGATACGAGAACTTAATCGCATAAAATTGTGAACATTTTTATTTGCTCTTTTAAAAGTGCGGAATTTTTTTTTCTAATCGACATTTATTTGGTTAAATGAGAAATTAAAGATGTTATTGATATATTTTTTCACGCTGAATCCGAATATAATCATCAAAAATTCGTACTACGGTTCGTTTTTATATCAATCTGCATTAATTGAATTATTAAAATTTTTGTTTATATCTCGGAATAATTTTTTGGTACTTAGACCCAATAGACTTACAACCCAGATCCGTAGCCAGGATTTTGGTTCGGGGGAAGGGGGGCTTGAAAAAAAATGTATAGGAGACATTTTTTTAAAATATATTTTTTTTATATTATTGATAACCTTTAGAGGATCAGCCTAACATCCTAGTGAATTGAGATCATGGCCAATGCACTCAGTCTGTCAACCCTCATGACACTTCTTGGCAATGTTTTTACCCAATTTATATCTTTTCACATTATATCAACTTAAATCAAGAAAAACCAAAATAACGCTATTTTTTAGGGTTCCAAAAGTGGAAAATGTGAGGAAGAGGTGGGTCGACAAGTGCGGCCACTTCTTGGCCAGCGATTTGATCAATAACACAACTCAACAAAATTTGACTTTGTAAAAGGTGCCAGAAATTTGATAACTTATTCTAAAAGCCCTTGCGCAGATTTCGCCATCAGCTCGAGTTTTTGAGTTATAGGCAATAACGTGTAAGACTGGCCTTTGAGTAGATTTAATACCATAACTTTAGGACGGGTCATTAGCTTTTAAAAATTTTAAATGTTTTTGAAAGAAGATTACCAGTTTTACAATTCTTCTTCTTCCCATCAACTAATATTAATAGTGTCCGACCGATTATTCGGCTTCGGCCACATTCGGCCTAAAATTTCACATTCGGCCTATAATCCACATTTTTCCATTCATTTTACAATATGCAAAAATATGAGAAATAGCTTCTTTTAAAGATATATGTTAGCACTTAACGTAGATGACGTAAGCATTTTTGTTTTTTTTTTTTTACTTGGTAAATTACAGAATTTTGTCAATTTCAACATTTTTTTGATCCTGAATTTCTCAGAAACCTAACGTGATAGAACGCCATCTTGTTCAGTTTAACGCTGATCTATAAGAATGCTACTTTTCGTTTATGGAGTATCAAAACGTTATAATTTTGATTGAGTTATTGATTAATTTAAATATTAATTTACTTAATGAATAAATATTTTAAAAATTTTTCATAAATTTAGAAATTTAGCTTAATTTTTTTATAAAAATTCAGATTGAAACTATATTGTGAGATGTATAAATTGCTCTAAATCCATTTGATTTAGGCAATGTGGAGTTATCGTAACTAATATATGGGGGATATATTAGTGTCGGTTAAGACGTGAGGGATTCAGAGGTCTTAGTAGATATTTTGCTAGCATGTTTGGGTGAGACATTAGCTTCTAGCACTAACCCAAGCATGTGGATGCATTTACTATGGTCCAGATATACTGCGTATGAGTAATAAATAGCATCACACAACTTTTTAATTAAAAAAGTAAATGATTTGATCTAGAAAACTGACAAAGAGAAATAGTTTTTTATGAGCTGCTACATATATATTGGAGCATGAGTCAAGAATTTAGAGGTTAGAGCAATCTCACTAAAATTGACTAGTGCTGTGTTTTTTAACAATTCATGTGTTTTAATTTTCCATTCGTCATTGACACTTGCTGTGTTTTTTGAACATATGATCCTCTCCCGAAAGAGCGACTCGTTCCACCTTATTTTCTTGAATCATGTATTGGAGTTTATTTTGGGACTAAGATTGTTTCGGACGGTGGTATAAAAAAACCATTGCTAATATTTAAAATGAAATAGCAACAATTTTTTAGTATGGCGCGTAAAGCCTATTGTATTATTAAAATATAAAAAATTAAATTTTGTATTAAACTTCTTTAAAGGAAATTCCTGTAGTAGACGTCTGCACAAAACTGTACCCTATTTCAATGTCATATATTTAAACAAAAGCACTGTCGGTAGCATACTCTCTCTTGACAGACAATAATTTGACAACATTTGTTTTATTCTCATCAACACAACTTCTAAATGGACATTTTTTGGGTGAATCATGTAAAGTGGGAGAGGCCAGCTTCTGAGTGCGTCCTTGGGCATTTTTTCGGGCCAAGTGGGATTAAATTAAAAAAAAATTAAGTTTTGAATAAAACCTGATAAAGGAAATTCCAGCGAGGGGCCTGCTATGCTCAAATAGGAGTTTAAGGAAATCATATGTAAATACATAATTTAGTAGCAGGTGCTGGCAATGGAGTAACCCCTGAAGACTTGAAAGTACATCTTCATTTGAAATAAATCTATCGGATATATTTTGATTTAGTCCTTCAACGCTAGGTATGACACTTAGAAATATTCTTCAACGGATGTAATGCCGGGATGTTCACTTGCTGCCTGCTTGGCAAAGTCTTGAAAGTTGTAGGTCCGTTTGAAAAATATTTCGCCAAGTGTTGCCGAACAAAAAATAAGATTTTTAGATGATTTTGTGGGAATTTGTGTACGAATATACTGGCAACAATGGTGAAATCATTTCGGGGGTGCTTCAGCCCCTCAAGCCCCCTCTCTGGCTACGTGCCTGTAAAAACCCTTCAATTTTTTTGTCAGTATAAAAAAAATTGGGTTAAGTTTTTTGTAAATTTTTTTTAATCACTATTCGATTTGTTAGTAGCAACTTTTTGTAACAATAAATATTTTCTACAACGATTGCATTTCTTTACAGCAAAAAATTAGTTGCCAACAAAAAAACAAATTAAAACAATAAAAAAATACGTATTGGAGAATACATTGGAAAATAATCTTAGGGCCAATCTCACAGTGTTTAATTTCAACTTCAACGCATAAAAATGCACCATTTAAATTCTAATTTCTTTGTCAATGAACATTAAATCAAAATTATTACCTTCGTAGTCATTTAGTTAGAGCACCCGCTTTCTATACGGGAGTTCGAGTTTCGTCCCCGGCTACGGCAACTCAATAAGATTTTTTTAATTGTCGTACATTTTTTAAATTTTAAATTGAATTGAAGTCATGTATTTCTAACCATACTTTCTACCTGCTGGCATACAATTTTTTGTTGTAAAATTCGCAGCTTAATTAATTTAAGTTGCACTGAGCTTGAATCCGACTATAAACAATAAAAATGTGAATTTTTTACAAATTTACTGAAAAATTTACAACTTAACTTTGAAAAAAATGGTGCAATAAATTTACCATCTCTCATCGGTTAAACGTACCAAAATTGGAGCGTTTTTAACCGTCTTTTTCTGTTAGATTTACCGACTTTTTTATGTGTAGGATAAGCGCCAGCGTTCGATGAAACGAAATTTGAGCAAAATTTAGTTTGGTTCATCAACAACAAGACCTCATCATTTTTTTTTTCCAATTATATATTTTTAACATAATTTACAAGAAAGCTCTATCAGGAAGTTTGTTCTCAACCCAATCCCATAACGCAACAGGAAGGGGCGTGCTGGGTGAAAAAAATGTGGGTAATAGCGAAAAGACTAAAGTTATTAATATGACCAACGATCTTGCTCGCATCATTTAACTGCACGGACTAAAAAATTATTCAAAATGGCCAAAATTACAGTTCGATGAAATGAACAGCGGTCGAAAATGGGTTAATGGTAAAATTCTAGTATTCGGGGGTTTTCAGGGTTGCTGATTTCGAATTTGATATTGAAATTTCGAAATTCAAGATGGCGTTTCCGACGTTTCTGAAGGACAGACATTTATGACGGATAGACGTTTATGACGGACAGACATTTATAACGGATAGACGTATATGACGGACAGATGTTCAAGACAGGCAATCAATATATAATATTGTGGTCTTCAATATCAATATCTAGGTTATCTTACTGATGAACATAATCCAGGCAATTTCGGTATTCTTGATCGGATGGATTTTCTGTATCGTGTACAATGCCGTTTTCATTATTCAAGTCATATATCGCAAGTATGTTAAAGGCTTCGGCAAGCAGTATTTTTCGGATTCGACCACTCAATTTTTTACATAAGCTTACAGTCGAAATGTTAATATCTGAAGTTTCTAAACTGCGGTGGAAAACATCTCTTAAATTATCAGTGCGACTACTTTTACGAGCATGATACAATCTGTCGCTCTCGTAGTATTTATTACGACTTTCTGAAGCATCTTCTGAATGAGTTCAAAATAATTTCAGCTCCATGAACAAGAGTTGTATGGACCACTGGTGGCATTTTGTATCAAAGATTTTCATTTCGTTCCAGTTAGAATTACAAAATTCTTCTATTTTCAATTTGTCCGTGTTCAAAATATCCAACAAAATACCAAAAACAACATCCAAATCGGTCAAGATACAAAAATGTAGCGACCTTAAAAAATCATATCAGTCAAAGAGCACGAAAATTGCAAGTTTGGTTAAGATACTTTAAAAGAGCACAGTTCAAACTAAATTTAAAAAAAAAATTGTAAAAATTGTCATGCCTTTTTCCGATCATTGGCCTCATAACACTATTTTGTGGTTTTTTTTGCATATTCGGATTCTAATAGTCATAATTAGCGATACACTGAAAGGGTTTGTCCAAATTCGTGACATATCATATTTTTGTCTTAAAAAAATGTTGTTTTTGTCAACTTTGCTATGCATCTAGCTTTTTGTATGAACCACTCTACTTTTCCTTACACATATTTACACAAATCCACAAAGGAGCTACGACAATCGGTTTTTAACCGCGTCGCTATCTCAATTTTCGTAACTGTCTGTATTGCTATATAATTATTTGTGTTTGAAAAATTTGATAGGCAAAAAATGCAAAAAAAAACATAATAATTTTTTTGTCGCAAAGTGCAATATTAAAAACATTGCATACAATACAAATGCATTTGAGATGGCTTAACTTGGTACTTCGGGCATAGTAAGGTTGGAATGTGTTCGTTGGAATTTGATTTCTTAGCATCAAGAAGAAAAGACATTCAAACAAACTTTTTCCAACATTTATCGAAGATAAAAGTGGAAAACGAAAAACAAATTAATGTTTGGTCATTTAATTTCCTACCAACGAAAACAATTTTTTTAAATTTTTTGGTATTTTTTTATTTTACTTTCTAAAATCTAAAAAGGAAATAAACCAATTTTTTTTTAGGGTAAATGGAAAAAAGTTATTTTAATGGATTAACTTACGATTTTCGATAAAGTTTGGATAACGTTGTGTTAGTTTTAATACGTTCTACTAGACTCAATCAAAAAAACCAGCCAAACAAACATTTTTCCAAATGTTGTCGCATAGTGTAATTTGCATTTTCTCCCATTGTGCAGTGTCTTCCTTGATACTGGCGCTTTCTGAACACCACCTACGCAAACAAATCTACAACATCCTTAGTTAGCTATTGACCTTATCTTTCAATCGAGCTGTTGAGCTCTGTAAAATTATGTTTAAACAAAAAGTTATGGCTTAACGTGATAACATGTTCAATAACTGGGCCGACTCCCTTATATTTATAAGCTCCTTTTTGGACGATATCTTGATTGATTGTGTAATTACAACTCCCTTAATAATACATGAACATTGTTATTGATAGTGATTGTATTCAATACTTACTGATCTGCCGTTTGAGTGACTGAAAATCCTTTATTGGACAAGGGCTCTGTTTCCTTTGATATATTCAGCATATCGTATTCACATTCATCTTCATACCAATTCGGTGATTCTAGTAAAAGTGATATATCCAACTCCTGAACTTCTCGGGGATTTGCAATGGCTATCATACCAGAGTTATTGTTCAAACAAAATGCAAGAATGGATTCCTGATCCTTGTGGATAATACGGATATGTTCACTTTCGTTTATCACATTTGATGATCCTGTAAATACCACACTCTTTAATCTTCATATAATAACTGCAGTAAAATAGAATTAAGTCATAGTTTTAAACTGTAATAAACAACGCTTGGAGCTTATAATCTGAAAATTTAAATTGCTAGAAAAACAATATTACATTAACAGAAATAAAATTATTATATAGGGTGTAACAGTCAATATGGTCCAAAAGGTTGGAATCGATTAGGGATCCAAATTCGCCACCCACTTCATTTTAAAAATCAGGCAACTTTTTTAATTGTACAAATTTAAGTTTTCACGTTTTTGTGAATAGTTTCTCAACCATATAAGATATTAATGCACTCTTGGGCTCAGTGGAAAGATAATAACTGCTTTATCTCTTACTTATATAAAATTCTTTGTTTGTCTGTTTGTTCCCTTATAACTCAAGAAATACTTGACCGATTTTAATGAAACAGATATCAAAAAGTAGGTAATTTCATTGACCGCATCGTAGGTTTTATGCCATTTCATTAAATTTGGGCGTTCGAGGTGGGCGTGGCAAATATTATTTTAAAATGCAGTGTTTAACCGATTTTGTTGAAATTTTGTATGTGGTTTTGGGTAATGAATATGTTGATTCTGAAAATTTGCAGTCCGCCCACTGCAACGCCTTAAAATTTTAAAGCTCTGTAACTCGGGTCCTATTCAAGGGATTTCGCTGAAATTTTGGATTTTTTTGCTGGGAGGTGACTGGGCTGAGGGTTGACTATGGAAATTTAAGATCCGCCCACTGCCACGCCCTTCAATTTTAAAGCTCTGTAACTCGGGTTCTATTCAAGGGATTTCGCTGAAAATTTGGATTTGGAGCTGGGTGGTGAATGGGCTGACTATGGGCATTTAAGATCCGCCCACTGCCACGCCATACAATTTTAAAAGCTCTGTAACTCGGGTCCAATTCAAGGTATTTCGGTGAAATTTTGGATTTGGTGCTGGGAGGTGGATGGGCAGAGGGTTGACCATTTGAATTTAAGTTCCGCCCACTGCCACGCACTAAAATTTTTAAAGCTCTGTAACTCGGGTCCTATTCAAGGGATTTCGCTGAAATTTTGGATTTGGTGCTGGGAGGTGAATGGGCAGAATATATTGCAAAATATATTTTTATTTCAGTTGCTTAAATAATACATATAACATTTCTACGTTAACATGAAATTACAAAATTATTGCGAGCGAAGCCACAATTGTGTTTCAAAATGTAATTTTCTCTATTTTAAAAACTAAGTTTGATCTAAATCATTTTTTTTCTCGTACATCATCCCATTAACACTAGTTTAATTTTAAATAGAATTAATGCTTCCGAAATTTCCTTTATTTTGATACCAGGGTTTGTAACAGTCGAGATGGTCTAAAAGGTATGAATCAATTGGGGACCCAAAATTTGATGTTCACCACCCACTTCATTTTAAAAATTAGGCAACTTTTTTAATGATGCAAAATGTTATTTTCAGTTTCTGTGAACATTAGTCAAACTTAGTTTTTAAAATAGAGAAAATTACATTTTGAATCACAATGGTGGCCTTGAAAAAATGTTTTCATTCATATATGAATGTAAATTAGGCCTACACACAAAAAATAATCTCTTGGCGCGATGTTGCGGCAACAAATATTCGTCTGCGGTTCTAGTTTTCGCTGGAGAGAGACTCAATTTCGCTAGTGATACCTGCTAAAATGTCCAATTCGGTTATAACAACGGAATAGTAGATTGAAGCAGCAACTTTTTTCAGCTGACTGAGCATTTAAAATGAAAAAACAGAATGTTGAATGCCACACAACGCACTCGCTTGTGAAACCTTCCTGTCAATGACAGAAGAAATAGAGGTAGTTCCACTTCTTTATTTTTCCGCTCCTTTCCAAATAATAATTTTTCTTTCAAATATTTCGCAAATAACTTTAAACTATACAATACCAAATTTTTTTCATTACAGTGTTATATTTATTGAATCATAAAAATTATTTTTTTTTTAGATCTAACAGTAACAATTCAAAATTTTTCAATTTATTAATTTTTGTGATACATAAGCTTCTGCTTGTACTTCGAGGTAAGTTTCGGAATTTCGTCTTTGACATATCTCTGTGGATGTTTGCGTTTTTTTATATACCAAGGGGCTCTGGCAATTTGTCTCAGGATTTTAGATTGAAATCTCTAGAGTTTTTCCACGTTTGAGGGAGAGTACTGCCTCCCAGAGCAAAATTCCATATGTCCATATGGGTTTTAGTATACTTTTGCATATTTGGACTTTGTGATTAGCCAATTGTTATACCCTACACCTCATGAGGTATGGTTATATTCACTTTGGTCTGATGTTTGTAACGCCAAGAAGACGGAGTGTCCGGTAAAGAAAATCTATATATATAAAAGAGACGTGTATGTTTGTTACCAGTAGACGCGAAAACTACAGCACCGATTCTCACCAAAATGTATATATGTGTTCAAGGGGTTGTGTGTTAGTAAAAACTGCTATATCTCAGACGTTTTTGATCACAAGAAATTAAAATTTGCCATGAACATACTATAAGACCCCAGCCATAATCTGGGCTACAAATGGCCGGGATTAGACAATAGAGCGTGGCACCGCCCATAGTCAATATTTGAAAATGCTGTAGTAACGCTCCACACAATGTTTTCCAACGAAATTTGGCAAATGGCTTCATGGTTTCAACTCTAAGCTGAATGAAACACATCGGCGTAATTGGACAAAGGGGTACCGCCCATACAAACCAATATTTCAAATTGCTGTAACCGGCCTCTCATTTAATGGTTTCCAACCAAATTGGCAAATGGTTTCAACTCTAAGCAAAATGCAACATATCGGCGTAATTGGACAAAGGGGCGTGGCACCGCCCCTTTGTCAAATTACAAATAGATATTGAAATTGGCCGGCGGGGCGTGGCACCGCCCATACAATTCAATATGTTAAAAAATGTTACACTTCGCTCCCAATGAACATTTTACAACGGGACATGGTTTTATGCTTTCAATTCTAAGTTCAATGATACATATGGTCGCAATTGTACAGCGGGGCGTGGCACTTTTCATACAATTCAATATTTCAAAATGCTATACTTGGGCTCCAAATAAAAATATTTGACAATTGGTTTCATTAATTTATTATGACCTTAAAGGCAAAAAGAACCTTTTTAGGGTCAGCAAAGCGGACCGGGCCCTGCTAGTTATATATATTCTTGATCCGCGTCACCTCCTGAGTTGATTTAGCCATATCCGTGATTGGAAATATTTATTTTTGACATGGTCCAAGATTCCAAAACCATATATATAAGGGTCAAAATGGGGTCTTGAGACCAACATTTTTTTTTTTGATTTCATTGGAAATTTTTAGAAACTGAGGCTCCAAAACCACCTATAAATGGCTCAAAATGAGGTATTGAGATCAAATTTCTTTATGTCCGAGGTACTTCTAAATTCCTACTGTGTGGGGTATTTCAGCTTCGGCATAGCCGAAGATAGTCCACACTCTAGTTTTTTTGTAATTTTGGGTGAAATCAATTTTATTATAAGTTTTTCGATAACACAGAGAGCAAACTTATGGGGCGGTATGGAGTAACATTGTTTGGAATTTTGCCAGGTTTGGGAATCATTGTAACTTGAGAAAGTTTCCAATCATCTGGGTAGTGACATGTTCTGAGGATCGCGTTAAATATGGGCAATAAATGGGTTATTGCAACTGATGGCAGTTCTTTTATCATTGTGGGCGTAATCAAGTCCGGTCCTTGTGCTTTTTTTTGTATCCAAGCATTTGTTTATTGCCTCGATAAGTTAATTGTTTTCAAATCGCGACTGTGCAAGTGTTTTTGTGTGGGATTAATGTTGGTAATGGGATATCACCAGTTGTCGCGTTCGGGGTAAACACGGCTTTGAGGTGGTTGGCAAAAGCTGCGTTGCTTCAAGTTTCCATTAGGCAGTCGTGTGAGGGGTTCTGCCAGTACCGGTTTTTTTTCATATTTTTAGCAGCTCGACAGATGGAGTAGCTTATTGATTTTGTGGGTGCGAGATGTTCCACAAATTGTTGAAAGTCTCTTTCGGATTTCCACTCTAGCTGTTTTTTAGAGTTTGAGAGATATCATTAAGCTGTTTGCCAATTGCGACGTATTTTTCGAATGTTGTTCATTCGGTTGGTGTAAACTCCCGGTTTGCGATCTTGGGTTCGCGATCTTTGAATTGTTCAAAATGTTCCGGCAAACTCTGGCTTCCGAACTCTGGCTATTAGACTTCGCAACTAAAGTTGCGTTCGTTCGTTCGATCCAAATGCACCTTTACGAGAAACTTTGGTCCAAGAGAATGGAAAAAAAGTCTGGAATTGTTGTTTAGTTCTTTTCAGTCTGGGCGGGCAGTATATAGCTGTTAATGTTAGGCATTTTAAGTATTCATCGAGAGAAATACTTGTCGCTTGAATATATTCTGTGCAATAATTCTTGGAGGAGCCGGTTGCGTGTGCACAGGAACAGAGTCACCACTTTTAAAGGTGTCGTAGGAAACGCCTTGTTTTGTAAGCGGGCTTGCGGGTTTGGTATTTCCTTGCTTCATGTCTTTGAGTCACATTTTCTGTCTCTTTTATGTAGCTTTGATAGACTGCGTAGCCTTATAGTAAGCAGTGTGATTTGTTTTTGTGCACAAACTTGTTTGTTGAAGGTCACCACAAATTACGCACACGCTGGGAAGAGTGCAGTATGATTTTGTGTGGCCGTATTCTTCGCAGTTCTGACACTGAATCGGTCCACCGCGCTTGTGGGGCACTTCAATTGTAATTTTGCGATGTAGCAGATCTCTGAGAGAGTATGTAGGGGTTCATAATTTTTAAGCATTTTCGGGTCGAACTCAAGTTCTACGGAAAAGGAGTGTGGGATTTTTTATTATTTTTAGAGCCCGACTGATTAATCGGCTTCGGCCGTTATCGGCCGAAAATGCACATTCGGCCTCGGCTTTTCCGGAAAATGGCCGAAGTTTTTGCCGAAGCTTTTCCATTTTTATACCCCCACACTCACTGTGGCAGGGTATACTCACTTTGTCACAACGTTTGTAACGCCCATAAGGAGGCGTGTCCGGTATGGAAAAGTATATATATTCTTGATCAGCATCACCGCCGGAGTCAATTTAGTGATGTCCGTCTGTCTGTCCGTCTGTCCGTCCGCACGATAGCGGTCGCAGTTTTGGAGATATCGACTTGAAACTTTGGGTACATGTTTTTCTCGTGAATACTGAGATCAAGTTCGAGAATCAGCCAAATCGGACAAAAACTGGCCGTGGCTCCCATACACCGAAAAAAAAGGTAAAAATTTTTTATTGTTGTATTCGATTGGAAATGTTTAGAAACGTATTTTTGACATGGTCCGAGGTTCCGAAGCCACATATATAAGGGTCTAAATGGGGTCTTGAGACCAATTTTTTTTTTTTTGTGGATTTGATTGGCAATGTTTAGAAATGGATTTTGGACATGGTCCGGGCTCCAAAACCACCTATAATTGGCTCAAAATAGGGTCTTGAGACCACATTTTTTTATGTTCGAGGTACTTCTTCCTACTGTGTGGGGGTATTTCAGCTTCGGTATAGCCGAAGATAGTCCACTCTCTAGTTTTCCTTATTTTTGCGACACCGAAAACCAAAACTAATTTTTTACGATACGATTTTCTAGCCCACATCGCATCTAAACGGTCTTACTGATTTTCTTGAGACTTGAATGTAAAATTGTGTAATTGATGGAATTTCCAATAGGACATAAGAGGCCCACAAAACAAAAAATATGATTAAAATTTAAATTAGTAATCATCGAATATTGAGTGAATCTCGCCTCAAATTGCGTGGCACGGGGTTACAGCTGCCACAAAGTACATCCTTGGACATTTTCTGGGTGGATTACTGAATTTTAAATATAGATTTAGAATTGGTTACTTTTATTATTTGTTTAAATAAATTTTTAGTTCCTTAAAAAACTAAATGTGTATTTATATACTCGAATTTGAATGAAAATACACGAAAAAACAAGTTTTTAAAGGGTTTTTATTTAAGTATAGGATTCGGCTTCGGCTTCGGTATAGGCCTTCGGCGTCGGCCGAAGTAATAGGCTGCCAATTGACCTTCGGCATCGGCTTCGGCTGAAAATGCTTATTGGTCGGGCTCTAATTATTTTGAATATTGAATACGGACTTTATCTTGAAGCCTTCATCACCTAGTGCAGTTTTGCAAAACCCTCAATGGGTTTTGCAAATTTAGTTTCCCTTCCAAAGATATAGCGGTTTGAAGTTTGCATGTTTTGCTGCATTTTCGGCAATTTTTCGGCACCTTTTATAAGTGACTAGCTGGGCCCGGTCCGCTTTGCTGGCCCTAAGAAAGTTTTTTTTGCCTTTAAGGTCATAATAAATGAATGAAAACAATTGTCAAATATTTTTATTGGAAGCCCAAGTGTAGCATTTTGAAATATTGAATTCTATGAAAAGTGCCACGCCCCGCTGTCCAATTCCGACCATATGTAACATTGTCCCGTTGAAAAATGATCATTGGTGATAAAGTGTAACATTTTTTAAAATATTGAATTGTATAGGAAGTGCCACGTCCCGCTGTCCAATTAAAAAATCTGGCATTGAAAGCATAGAACGATTTCCCGTTGAAGAATATTCAATTTGAGTCCAAGAATGGCACTTTGAAGTACTGAATTGTTTGGGCAATGCCACGCCCCTTTGTCCAATTACGCCGATTTAGCTTAGAGTTGACACCATGAAACCATTTGCTAAATTTTGTTGGAAAACATTAAATGAGACGCCAGTTACAGAAATTAATATATATATTTGGCTTAAGTGAAGCGTTTAAGCCACGCCCCGATTTTCTTGTTTTTTTTTTTACGAGTAGTATTTGACCTCCTAAGACCGAATCTGCAAAAATTTTGGTGAGGAAACGTCTAGTTTCCGAGATATTTAATTTTAAAGTTTCGAATTTTCCCATACGAAATGCGCACTATTTTGGTTTTTTCTTCACTGACTTTTGTGATGGTGTCATTTTGAAAGGTGTGCTCATCGGTTTTTTTTTCCATAGTTCTTGTTATTCTAATGTTGTTGTAATGTTGCTGTTGTTGTTGTTGTTGTTGTAGTAATGCTGGAACACTGAAACAAGTACGAATACCCTACAACCCATCTCTCTTAAATTAAAATTTTTGTTGTAATGTTGTTATTCTAATGTTGTTGTTGTAATGTTGCTGTTGTTGTTGTTGTAGTAATGCTGGAACACTGAAACAAGTACGAATACCTTACCACACATCTCTCTTAAATTAAAAATTTTGTTGTGATGTTGTTATTCTAATGTTTTTGTAATTTTGCTGTTGTAATGTTGTTGTTGTTGTTGTTGTAGTAATGCTGGAACACTGAAACAAGTACGAATACCCTACAGCACATCGTTCTTAAATTAAAAATTTTTCCCAAAAAATCGCGCGATTTTTTGGGAAAAATTTTTGCCTCCGGCGCTACACCGCCTTCTAAAACCTTCAAACCTTAAAAGCTACAATAAATTCAATATTTTCATTTTTCAAAATTCAAATAAAATGAAAAGTGCATTTAATAAGACTTCGCTTTCTTAATGAATTACACATTTCTCTTCGAATAAGATAATACAATATGTAGATTTCTTTACTTTATTTATCTATTTTCAACAATAACATTTCTCAAATTGATAAGCTTAATTTACATACTATTTGCTAAATGATGTTCAAGAATTACGTCACATAGTACAATCGTGTACGTAATACTTGCACATAGTTTGGGAAAATTTCACTTGAACACACCTTTTCAAATGTTACCATTACAACAAAAAGTCAGTGAAGAAAAAACCAAAATAGTGCGCATTTCGTATGGGAAAATTCGAAACTTTAAAATTAAATATCTCGGAAACTAGACGTTTCCTCACCAAAATTTTTGCAGATTCGGTTTTAGGGTGTAAAAGCCTACTTTAGAAAAAAAAAAAAAAAAAATCGGGGCGTGGCTTAAGCGCTTCACTTGTTCCTCGAACCCACAACGCAGCGATTGTAAGTAAGATGAAGTAGCGAACTAAGCGCCTTCTCACCAGAGCCACTAATGCTCATACAATACCTTTACCTAATATCGATTAACTTCATCAAGCCGCTTGCAAAACGCTTTCATTTATATACACACACAAAAAATCATCTTTGATATACAAACCAAAATAGCTTCGACCTAAAGCTGCCACCTTTAAGAAAATAACACTGCCACAAGACTACCGTTGCCACCTAACACTATTACGGTGGTGTATTAGATTTTCATATTACACTTTCATATTACACTTTCCTATACACTGCATATATTCCCAGTACAAGATTAAGGTCCGCACACATCAACGCGAAGTACCGCAGCCGCAGCGAAACTTACTCAAAAATGTTTCTTGCAAATGCGGAAATATATTTGTTTGAGGTGAGAAATTTCATAAAAACAAATAAAAATGTGAATCATTTATAAATTAAAATTCCCGAAAAAAAATACTACAAAATAAACACCTTTCTTAGAAGTCACTCATGAAATTGTAAAAGGGGAAATCAAAACTTAAAAAAATTTATATCTCGGAAAGCAGATTCTTGCTACAATAAAAGATTCAGATTCGGTTTTAGTACGTCTAAATACATAATACGAAAATAAAAATTGAAAAAATCCAATGATTAAAACGTTTTGCAATAATAATAATAGACAATCGGAAATAATGTTTAGCCGTAACAGATGAAAACATTGTTAGGAGGCAACGCTAGCCTTTTGGTAGTATTATTTCCTCAAAGGTGGCAATGGTAAATCAAAGCTATATTTATTACTTTTTGTGTGTATATACACATTTACCATACAGCTTGATGAACTATATCACCATTAGCTCAAGTTATTTTATAGCTGGCTGTGGTCTGTTGGTTAGAGCTTCGGCCTATGACTACGGCAGTCATAGGTTCAAGCCCACCACCGGTCGTATTTTTTTTTTTAATCCATTGCTTGATATTCTTTTTTTAATCTTTCTTTTTTAATTCTTTTTTAATGTAACAGTTCAACTTTACACAATTACATCATCAAACAAAATTTCTTTCTATTCTTTACAAAATATAATAAAAGTTTAGTTGACTGTTGACCTCTTGGTTATATGATTATATTCATTATTGGGCTCTAGGTCAGATAATTGCTGTTATTTAATGAAAAAACACAAAGGTTTATTCTTTCATAACAAATTTTTATTTCCGATATTTCGACTACCGTCGGTAGTCATCCTCAGGGAAAAATAATATTAAACAAAAATATTCAATATTAATTGAGCAGCAACACTCAATCGATTCGTGGTTTACTTGTCTACTTGTAGATGTTATGAAAGAATAAACCTTGTTCATTAAATAACAACAATTATCTGACCTAGAGCCCAATAATGAATATAATAATATAATAAAAGTTCACATATTTCACATATAAATTATGGAGTTCACCATACGGCTTGGTTTACCTAACCGCCATTAGCTGAAATTATTTTCTAGCTGGCTGTGGTCAGTTGGGTAGAGCTTCCGCTTTGTCTGCGGCAGTCTTGGGTTCAAGCCCGCCACCGGTCGTATTTTTTTTTTTTACTTGATATACTTTTTTAATTCTTTTTTAATGTAGTCGATAACAAGTCCTCATTGAGAATAGTCGTTTTTCTATTTCGTTCTTGTTGATTGCCTACATTTACCGTTGTGAACATTTCGCTCTAGCACTTGTTTTGTGTCTTCTCTTTCTTTCTAATTTCTATAACTGCTGCTGCCGAGTAAGTGACACCGTCTTGGCATCCCACCATGGCTACCTCCTCGGGAGGTAACTATTACTCCTTACTGGATTCCAATGTGAAATCTGGTAAAGACCCTAAAAGAAAAAGAACACCTCAAACACATTTAATCTAATAAACAATCGTGATTTTCCTGCCATTGGTAGTAATTTACAACCTAAAAACGTTTGCCCAAAGTTTATATTAATAAAAAGTAAAAATGCAGATACACCACTAAAAAATTTCAACATTTTTCTGGTTTCCAAAGCACTGGAAAACATTAGTTCCGATACACCCCAAAAAATTACATACACTAAGGAAGGTCATCTGCTTATTCTAACCAAAAACGAATTTCAGGCAGCAAAATTTCTGAAAGCAACTAATTTATCGAACATTTGCCCAATTGAGGTAGTGCTTCACCCCCCACTTAATACCATAAAAGGTGTAGTTTTTGCTCCTCCTCTACGCAATCTTACAGATTTTGAAATTCTGGACGGTCGAAACGACCAATCAGTTGTAGAATGCCAAAAAATCACAAAATTTGCTGATGGGAAATCCATTAACACATCACTTCACATTTTGTCCTTTAATAAATTTGAATTACCTAAAGAAGTTAAAATTGGTTTCTTAATTTATAAAGTTGAGCCCTATATTCCAGCTCCAATTCAGTGTAAAAACTGTTTTTTGCTGGGCCACACAAAAAAATATTGCAAAAGTGACTCAAAATGCGAAATTTGTGCCTCAAGTTCCCATGATCCTACACCATGTACAAAGGTCGAATGCATAAACTGTAAGCATCCTCATAGGGCAACCAACAAAAACTGTCCAACATTCAAAAAGAGAAAAGAAATTATAAAAATTAGAACTACAACAAAATGCACTTATAGAGAAGCCACTCAACAATTAAATAATCAAAATTTCACAAATGACATCCCCACCGAAACATTAGAAAAAGCAATAGAAGAAAAACAAAAAAGAACTAATACTACAAACAGCACAAATAAAGAAACAACACAAAACACTAACCTACCTACAAACCAAATAGATTCCAACGACATAAAATTACAATCTGAACAAAAATCCAACCACAACAATACTCATTACAACTCATACAATTTCAATACCACATCCAACAATCCCCACTCTCTCTCCAACAACCAAACTCCAAATAATTTACATTCAAACAACAACAAAACAACTAGTACAACAAACTACCTAAAAACTCATGAATTATCACTTCCAACTCAAGCAGAAAGTCTCTCTGAAAGCTCAGATCTAGAAATGTCATAAATAGACAAATACTCTCTCTAGTATATCGCTATATACTAGAAAAGAGTATTAATTTGCTTTTTATTATGGTCCTAAAAATTCTGCAATGGAATGTAAATGGATACCACAATAACCTACCTGAGCTTCAGTTATTAATAAAAAAGCATTGTCCCGATATTATAGCCCTTCAAGAAACCCATCTTAAATCTAACTCTATTAAACTAAACAACTATTACTACTTACTTTCTAATACTTCAACCAATGCCAATGCCAAAGGAGGCACAGCGTTATTTATCAAGAGAACAATTGAACATAACTTTCTACCAACACCACATAACATGTGTATTGCTTTAGCAGAAATTAAAGCCGATACAAAAATAAATAATTCAATGCCCATAATACACTGTGGGGTTCTCAGTCAACAAACTCTAGAGGAACAACCATTGAAAATCTTATCTTGCAAACAAATATGACGATACTCAACGACGGAGCTCCCACCCACTTATCCACTAGATCAACTTTCACACACATCGATCTCTCACTAGCATCAGCTCAACTTCTACCATTCCTTACATGGAAAGTTCCATATTTCACTAGAATTACCCAGCTTAGGCATAATTTCATATGTCAGTAAATCTATTAAATTCAAAATCGAACAAGCTGACTGGGATAAATTTCATAAAACCCTCACAACAAGATCAGACAATTTAGTATATACAAACAACACCAACAGAAACGCTGCCAGTCTCCACAGACAAATTATTGCTGCCGCTAATGAATCCATCCCCCACACTTCTAATAATAAAAAAAAAAAGAGTGTCCACTGGTGGAGTAAACAACTCAACGAACTAAGGCAGACAAAGCAAAAAACTTTTTCAGCATTCAGAAGGCAACCCTCTGTCCAAAATAGAATTGCTTATAAAAAGGCCAATGGATTTTTTAAGCGAGAATGCAAATTAGCTAAACGTAGGTCTTTTGAAGACTTTACTAGCTCTATTAATCCTAACAGTCCAATAAAGTTGGTATGGAATACTATCAACAAACTACATGGAGCTAATCCTAGCTCCACAACACGTTACATCATATCTAGAGATAGCCAAACCTCCACTAACGACCCTTATGAAATCTCCAATATTTTCGCCAATGAATGGTCTAATAGCTCCCAAGACGCAAACTTCTCAAACGAATTTTTAAGAAATAAATTAAACACTAACATTGTTATAAACTATACCATCAACTCGACCGCAAAACTGATAGAAGACGAAATCTCACTAATTGAATTAGACTCCGCAATACATTCCGCAAAAGGGAAAACGCCTGGATTCGACCGAATATCATACCCCATGCTTCATCACCTACCATCAACGACCAAAAAATATTTGTTAAAAGTGTACAATAGAATTTTCGACAGTGGTATCATTCCACAGGAATGGAAAACTGCTACAGTCATTCCCATACAAAAACCAAATAAATCAAAAATCAAAGTTGATGGGTACCGACCTATATCTCTCCTATCCTGTAACTCTAAAATCCTCGAAAAAATCATTGCTAAAGGTCTATACTGGTTTTTACAAAAACATAACTTGATAAACTCTCGTCAAGTCGCTTTTAAACACAGTAAAGGCACTATTGACGCCCTCTTATTCCTTGATCATCAAATAGCCACCGCACTATCCAAACGTAACCACATATCAATTATATCTGTCGACTTCGAAAAAGCATTTGATAGGGTAGGCAAACATGCTATTCTATCCCAACTAATGGAATGGAAAGTTGGAACAAAAATATTGAATTTTGTCAACGCTTTCCTATCGAATAGAAAAATTAGAGTCAGAATCAACGGCCGGCATTCTGAAATAAGGCCGCTACACAATGGTATCCCACAGGGATCTCCGCTGTCGGTGATCTTATTTCATATAGCCACAGAACTACTTAATAAAATTTTAACAGAAAATTCATACTTTAATCATTGTATCTATGCTGATGACTTGTATCTCGTAGCTAAAGTAAAATCCGACATTGAATTTAAATTGCAATTAACGGATATTGTACATCAAATTAATAATTGGTGTTCCATCTCTGGAGCAAAAACAAAAATAGTACACTTTTGTAGGAAAAGAAATTGTGCACTAACTGATGAATTATATTGAATATGTTAGCACTTTAAGAATATTAGGTTTAATTTTTAACTGTAGATACAAAGATTAAATTTAGTAAAATGTATATCATCTTACCATAGTAACTCTCACCCAAATGTAAATAATCATATTACAAAAGCACTTTTATTATCTAAAATCGATTATGGATTAGAAATCTACGGTCACACAGCAAAAACAACTCTTAATAAATTAAAAACTGTTTACCATGCAGCCGCCAGACTATCCATTGGAGCGTTTCGGACCACACCACTGACAAACATACTTACTGAGACATTAGAACTTCGAATTGACTTTTTAACATCAAAACTAATTACAAAAATCCTGCTGCCGACCGAGCATCAATTAGTCCAAAATCTGGATAAGATAACCAACCAAAAATTACCCCGCATACCATCTACTATCTCTCGGGTTCTCTCAAATGCTATAAGCATTGGATTTGAAACGAAAAAGCACACAGTTTACTTCCCTTCTAAACCCCCTTGGAAACTTGATAAAAATTGCTTCATCAACGATCTAACATTTTGGCCAAAAAACAGCACTTCGGCCAACTCATTCAAAACCCTCTACAAAGAAACAATACGTAAATATGTTGATAAAAACTGGAAAATTACTTTTACTGATGGTGCTGAAAATCTGACACGAGTACATCCTATGGAGTTATAAACTCATCGTTAAATGTAGAGAGGCTGACACTGTTAAACCAGCACACTTCGATATTTACGGCAGAAGCAGAAGCTTTACTCTTCGCAGTATCCCATTGTAAAGCTATTCGTGGGAAACACATTATATGCACTGACTCCCTCTCATCAATAAAAGCGGTTCAAAATATTGACCATCGGAACGAAACAATTTCAAAAATACGAAACGCACTCATCCAACATCCAACTAAATTAAAGATAATGTGGATTCCCGGACATGTCGGAATCGAAGGAAACACACTAGCTGATGAGGCAGCCAAATTTGCAACAACAGCACCAATCTTCTTTCAAAACACCTTCAACAAAAATGATATGCTAAAGAGAATCAAAAAAGTCTACTCTGACCGCAACGAACAAAACTGGAGCCAGTACACACACCACTACAAACTGCTTAACCCGGACGGAATACCACCAAAATACCCTTCAGACATTCCTAGGACTCATCTACAAAAATATATCCGGCTACGTATGGGCCATACACTTTTAACCAAACGCCATCTTATGGAAAATCAACCACTTCCTAACTGTCATCTTTGCAACGCCGACAATCTCACAATATCATACATCATTAACAGCTGCTCCTTCATTAATAACATGCAATTAAATTTATTTAACAACATCATATTCCCACAACTCCTATCAAATGTAAATTCTGAAAATATTAAAGCCGTAATAGAATTACTAAAATCATGCAATATTTACTTTCAAATTTAAACTAATTTAACAAAAGAGGCCGAAGATCATAGTTGTTAGTTGCCTAGTCTTAAGCTTGTTTATATAATTAATTATATGAATAAACTATTAAATAGTAATAATAATAATAATTCTTTTTTAATGTAACAGTTCAACTTTACACAATTACATCATCAAACAAAATTTCTTTCTATTCTTTACAAAATTTAATAAAAAATTACATATTTGGCAAATTTCTATAAAAAAAAATTACATTTAAATTTTAAAAACATAGAAAATATTTTTGCATCTAAAATATATTTAGTAAACATTTAATTTTTTAAAATTAGTGTGTTTTTTCCCGTGCATGGCACGTGCAAATTTACTAGTTTGAAATATTGGTTTGTATGAGCCCCTTTGCCCAATTACGCCGATATGTTGCATTTAGCTTAGAGTTGAAACCATGAAGCCATTTGCCAAATTTGCCAAATCGTTGGAAAACATTGTGTGGGAGCGCTATTACAGCATTTTTAAATATTGACTTGTATGGGCGGTGCCACGCCCCATTGTGTAATCCCGGCCATTTGTAGCCCAGATTATGGTCTTATAGTATGTTCATGGCCAATTTTATTTTCTTGTGATCAAAAACGTCTGAGATATAGCAGTTATTACTAACTTGTGGGCGGTAAAAGTGGGCGTGTCGAAACCTATCCTATGTCACGACTCACGACCCTTAGAACACATATATAGATTTTGGTGAGAATCGGTGCTGTAGTTTTCGCGTCTACTGGTAAGAAACATACACGTCTCTTTTATATATATACTAGCTTATACCCACAGCTTCGCTCGCAATAATTTTGTAATTTCATGTTAACGTAGAAATGTTATATGTATTATTTAAGCAACTGAAATAAAAATAGATTTTGCTAGTCATCCCTCTGTCCATTCACCTCCCAGCACCAAATCCAAAATTTCAGCGAAATCCCTTGAATAGCACCCGAGTTACAGAGCTTTAAAAATTTTAGGGCGTGGCAGTGGGCGGATCTTTCATTTCAATAGTCATCCCTCTGCCCATTCACCTCCCTGCGCCAAATCCAAAATTTCACCGAAATCCCTTGAATAGGACCCGAGTTACAGAGCTTTAAAAATTTTAGGGCGTGGCAGTGGGCGGATCTTAAATTTCAATAGTCATCCCTCTGCCCATTCACCTCCCAGCACCAAATCCAAAATTTCAGCGAAATCCCTTGAATAGGACCCAAGTTACAGAGCTTTAGAAATTTAAAGGCGTGGCAGTGGGCGGAATGCAAATTTTCAGAATCAACATATTACCAATTCATTACCCAAAACCACATATAAAATTTCAGCCCACCTCGAACGCCCAAATTCAATGAAATGGCATATAGCCTACGATGAGATCAATGAAATTACCTACATTTGGGTATGTGTTTCATTAAAATCGGTCAAGTATTTCTTGAGTTAAAAGGGAACAAACCTACATACAAACCTACAAACCTACTCACAAAGAATTTTATATAAGTAAGAGATAGATAACCGTATTGAGCTCTAGTGTCCAACCGAAGGTGTTTTTTTCGGCCGAAGCCAAATTCTGCTTTTTTTGTCACATTCGGCTGAAACCGAAGCAAAGCTCAATATAAAGACAAAATGAAAAAAATATTCAAACATTTTTCCAAAACATTTATTGGAAATGGTTTATATCTTAATGAACCCATAGTAAGTGAATTATGTAAAATATTTATTCATTAAGTAAATTAATATTAAAAATTAATCAATAACTCAATCAAAATTAGAACGTTTTGATACTCCATTAACGAAAAGTAGCATTCTTATAGATCAGCGTTAAACTGAACAAGATGGCGTTCTATCACATTAGGTTTCTGAGAAATTCAGGATAAAAAAAATGTTAAAATTGACAAAATTCTGTAATTTATCAAGGGTAAGCAAATAAAAAAACAAAAATGCTTACGTCATCGTTTAGTGCTAACATATATCTTTAAAATAAGCTATTTCTCATATTTTTACAATTGTTTGTTTTGAATATGTGAATGGTTTATTTTAGTACCAATAAATTTTTTGGATTATATTTTAACTCTAAGTTACAGTGAAAAATAACGTGGTTTTCCATAAAGCAAACCTATGGATCGTTAAAGATTTTTTGATACTAAACACGATGTCGTCCACCAGGGACGTAACTAGGTAAAAATTTCGGGGGGTAGGTTTTCATAAAAATTTGTTAAGAATACTGAAGAAAAAAACCGTAAAATACAAACAAAATCAACAACAACGTCGTCTTTCTTTTATTCAATATAAATCTTTCGATTTTTCATTGAAAAAAGTAAATAAAAAAAATAATAAAAAAAATTTATTTTGCAAAGAAAACCCGAAGGGGAGTTTATGAAAAAAATATTCATTCTTGAATCGACGTATTGTGTTCATACATTTTTGATTTTATTGCATTAATTACTAATTACTAAAGAACATTTCTTTAAAACAAAACCGCTGTATTTACCTATTGTTTTTCAAATAAACCTCAAGCTGTATTGAAATATATTATTCAACATGTCTTTTTGGATTGGAGAATGACAGTTGATATTTAATTGAGAAAAAATCTTTTCGAATGATTTGGCGTCATATTCTTTTTTGGTACACGAAAGATTTCAAATAAAAAATACATACGGGCCATTCCCATTCGTTGTTTGATATTAAGTAAAGTGAAAAAATCGAAAGTTTACCTTTTTTCAAAAATTCATAACTTTTTAACCGTGTGGGTTAGAGTTTAAACTTTTTTTTGTTTTACGCAGAAACAAAAAATGTTAAAAAAAAAATATTAATTCTAAAAAAAAAAAATTTTTATACGTTTTTTTTTACCTTGCCTGGTTTTTTTCAATATGAGTCTAAACAAGAGCATTTTTCATATGGGGTGTAAAATAAAAGGATTTGCCAAAGTCCTCTTAATTTTACATACTATAAAAAGCAGACATATTGCTTCTTAACGGATTTTGGATGCTGATAAAGATGGTGTCCAAAGAACCTGGATTTTAAACTATAACGCGAAATTGGCAAAAATGGTGTATAGGTTTGAAAAAATTCCATGGTTCATAAATTCTGTAGTAGATTTTTCTTCGCAATTCTTGTGTGCAATGATTGATTTAAAAAAAATAGAATATGAAATTTCAGGCCGAATGTGGCCGAAGCCAAATAATCGGTCGGACACTATTGAGCTCCGAACTGCATCAATAAGGGTAAATTTTAACACCTCCAAATTATCATTTTTTGATAATAGCAGTCCTTTTTTTATGAACAAAAATAAAACAGAATATTTTTGGGTGAAAATGATAAAAAAAACAAGTGAGTAAGTTTCAGTCGGGCAAAGCCGACTTATATATACCCTACACTTTTCACTTATATGGGAGGTAGGCGTGGCAGTCGACTGTATACGTCCATTTTTAATACCAACTGCTTCTAGGGCCTAAAAAAGATAAATCCAAAATTTTGGAACCCTAGCTTTCTTCTAGCTCCTTTCTTCAAAATCTGCAATGATATTCGGAGGAAAGTGCCCAAAAACCCTTAATTTTAAATCGAAATTGCTGAAATTAATATAAAGGAAATTTATATTTAGTCGGTTAAAGGTTTATATTTTAAAAAACTTGTTTTTTACTCTTTTTTTTCTACTTTGGTCACCAAAATGCTAACAAGTTATGGTTTTTAGTGGTATAATTTGTTAACATAATTTTTGTATCTGTATATTATTAACAACTAGCAGGGCCCGGTCCGCTTTGCTGGCCCTAAAAAGGTTATTTTTGCCTTTAAGGTCATAATAAATGAATGAAAACAATTATCAAATATTTTTAATGAAAGCCCAAGTGTAGCATTTTGAAATATTGAATTGTAAGAAAAGTGCCACGCCCCGCTGTCCAATTCCGACCTTATGTAACATTGAATTTAGAATTGAAAGCATATAACCATGTCCCATTAGGAGCCCATGTATAACATTTTTTAAAATATTGAATTATATGGGAAGTGGCACGCCCCGCTGTTCAATTCCAATATGTTGCATCGAAGGCATATAACCATTTCCCGTTTAAGAATATTCAATGGGAGCCCAAGAATGGCACTTTGAAGTATTGAATTGTATGGGTGGTGCCACGCCCCTTTGTCCAATTACGCCGATATGTTGCATTTAGCTTAGAGTTGAAAACATGAAACCATTTTCCAAATTTTGTTGGAAAACATTAAATGAGAGGCCAGTTACAGAAATTTGACATATTTGTTTGTATGGGCGGTACCACGCCCCTTTGCCTTATTACGCCGATATGTAGCATTTAGCTTAGAGTTGAAACCATGAAACCATTTGCAAAATTTTATTGGAAAACTTTAAATGAGAGGCCAGTTACAGCAATTGGAAATATTGGTTTGTATGGGCGGTGCCACGCCCCTTTTTCCAATTACGCCGATATGTTGCATTTAGCTTAGAGTTCAAACCATGAAGCCATTTGCCAAATTTCGTTGGAAAACATTTTGTGGGAGCGCTATTAAAGCATTTTCCAATATTGACTTGTATGGGCGGTGCCACGCCCCATTGTCTAATCCCGGCCATTTGTAGCCCAGATTATGGCTGGGGTCTTATAGTATATTCATGGCAATTTCATTTCCTTGTGATCAAAAACGTCTGAGATATAGCAGTTTTTACTAACTTGTGGGCGGTAAAAGTGGGCGTGTCAAAACCTATTCTATGTCACGACTCACGACCCCTAGAACACATATACAAATTTTGGTGGGAATCGGTGCTGTAGTTTTCGCGTCTACTGGTGACAAACATACACGTCTCTTTTATATATATAGACTGATTCTTCTGAATAAGTTAACAAAAAGTGTTGATTTGAAAAATACAGTAAAGCAACCAAACTTTCCAGTCCAATTCCGTTTCATTGCAGTTCCGCGTCCAAATCGGTTCAGTATTTGGGAGGACGCCGTCGTTCTTATTGAAGACGATAGCTCAAAAGCTACGGCAGTTATCGTGCGAAATGACAGACAGACAGACGGACATGGCCTAATCGACTCAGTAGGTGATGCTGATCACCAATATATATACTTTTCCATACCGGACACGCCTCCTTATGGGCGTTAAAAACGGTGTGACAAAAACAATATACCTTCGGACACAAAGTGCAGGGTATAAAAATACTTGAAAATACAAAAAGTAAATTATTGGACATTTTACCCTTTTCTGAAGAACAACTGAATTTTCCGAAATTCGTTTGGAATAACTATTTTTTGAAATACATTGGTTTATGGTTGTAAATATTCTGAAATCTATTTGGAGTAATCTATTTTCAATTTCGGAAAAATGGTTAGAAAAAAATACAACTCTTTTTTTCTTCAGACATTGTGAAAATAAAATAAAAAATTTTAAAAAAGGTCAAATTTTGAGAAAGTGGGGGCCTGAGGGGTTACAGTCAAAAAGGTGACCAAATGGCCACTTTTGTCGCCAAACGGTCACACTGCTGGCAACAATGCTTTGATGATAAAGTTTAAGTCCCATTACTTCCTGATATTCAGTAAAACAAAATATAAATCATTTCGGGGGGGCTGGAGGGACTGTACCTGAACCAAATTAGCTTGTATCTTAAGTTAGATTAGTGAAATACTTACCCATATCTGTTCCGTCATCCGTAGTGATGAGAAATTTTGTCGGTGTTTCATTTTTTTTCCCAAATATTATTCTTATAAACATATCTTGAGCTTGTTCCTGGCGTACTAAATAGTTCCATAACCGCCGAATTGGCCCCGTTGAAGAATTTGTTACAAATGGAGTATTTTCTTTATTTAAAAGAGACCTATGCTTATGGATCGCCAGGCCAGATATACTACTTTCCAAATGACATGCTGAAAAAATGTAAAGAATTTATTATCTCTTCTATGCGACAAATTTTAGCTTTTAAGTCAATAAACAGTATAATTTAAAAAAATATTTAGATTTTCTCCACAAAAAAAATTATACAACAAAATATTTTTTGAATGTGCATACAGTAGACCGTCTCGAAAAAATAAAGTTGTCCGCACACTATCTAATTTGAAGCATATTTAAAAGGAGATTCCGAAAAAATTTTTTTTTGGCCGTAGAGGTAGCGCTTTGACATATTTCTTCATATTGTCACCATTTATGATCCGATTTTAAAGTATAATATATCAAAATTTTTGTCTCGAGGAGACCTATAATAATCATAGGTACCATCTAATTCAAAGCATATTTGGAAGGAGATTCCGGAAAAAATTGTTTTTTTTTTTTTGGCCGATCGTAGAGGTAGCGCATCGACGACATATTTCTTCATATTGTCTCTATTTATGATCTGATTTTAATGTATAATATATCAATTTTGTGAGGAGACCTACAATAATGCCTCAGAGGTCCTTGCTCTTAAGTACACCCTTCTAGTACTTACCCACCAGATCTCAGTTAGTACCACCGTAATTTACCATTCCAATTGCAAAAAATTAAAGCTCTCGAAAAATCTTTAAACTCTTGCAAAATATAATATAATATAATTAATATTTTTACCGAACGTAGGGGTAGCGCAATGACGTATTGTGACGATATTATGAAATATGAAATTTTGATATATTATATTTTAAAATCGGATCATAAATGGTTAAATGGTGACAATATAAAGAAATATGTCGATGCGCAACCTCTACGATTCGGAATCTCCTTCCAAATTTTCTTAAAATTAGATGGTGTGCGGTTAACTCCCCCCCCCCCCCCCTATAAGGTGATACGGTCTAATGTACAGGCGAAGATTTAATTTAGTAGAGACGGGAGTAGATATTAGCTTTTGCGTAATGTAGTAGAAATTCCACGATGGTAGTAGAAATTTCTGCAGATTTGTAGAAATAGTAGTAGTTTTACTATGTATGATACTCACATAATATTTTGATGAGTAGATTTCTTACAATAGTAGTACAAAATATCTTGAGGGAAGTAGAAAAATCTACTACCGTAGTAGAGGAGTAGAAATTTAAAAACCATCGCGAGAGTAGTAGATCTACTCCGATGGGAGTAGAGTGAAAACGCTGTAAAGGGGTGAATGGATGAAGGCGATATGTAACATACAAATTCTTTCAAAGTTTTTAATTTATCTTTTTTTAATACAAAATTGGAGACATGTCTTCTTTGTCGCTTCTGATTCTTCGAAATTATGATCAATACTTAAATATGTGTTACATACCGCTTTTATCAACAATGCGAAAATAACAATGAAATTTTTCCAGCACGCACCAATTTTTCGCAAATGTCACAAAAAGTGCATTTCTGCTTTTTTTTGGCCGAATCCCGGGATATCGGGATTTGAAATTACAATCCCGGGATTTGTTCGGGATTTTCCACTTAAATACAATAGTTAATATAAAAATAAAGAAAAAATGGTTGCAACAATATTTTAAGTTTAATTCGACAAAGAAAACACATTTAATAAATATTACATTAAACAACACAAATAATATTTAAATAAATATAGTCAAACAAAAAGTAATTCTTTTTAAATTAGATTGATCGAACAAATTATTTTTTTTGCCATGCTGAATCCGAATATAAACATAAAATTCTGCCTGCTCCATTTCATGCTAAACACGAAAAACTTACTTTCAGTAGTTTTAGTATTTTAGCGGGAACGGATACACCAATTGTTGTTTAAAATTCTTGAAATTGGTGTCCATTCAAAAGTAAAACACACACAAAACCATTTATCTAATTCGTAAAGTTTTCAATATACGGTCAACAAAATAATTTTCCCGGGAAAACTTCCGGGATCCCGTGATTTCGGGATTTGGGATCCCGAAAAATTTTGTCAATTTTTGTGTGTGTGTAGCATTAAATCTGCAAAAGTGGGTTTTTTTAGTTTACCAATTAGATTGAAAGTAAATGCACGGAAGTATTTTTGTGGAAAAACGTCAAAAATATCTTAAACAATGCATAAAAATGCATTTTTGAATCCCGGGATTCCGGACTCAAAATCCCGGGTTTCCGGAATTGAGAAAACTTCCGGGATCCCGTGATTTCGGGATTTGGGATCCCGGAATTGAATGCCTTAGTAGAGACCGACTGAAATTCGGTTTTGGTTTTTCGGCCAAAAAAAGCTGTTTCTTTTTGATTTTTGAAACTGCTTTGAATGATTTTCTAATGACATTGTTTTAGTCAAATTCAGTCAATTTTGACTGAATATGACGACCAATCATTTTCGGTTATTGACTATCGTGACTAGTCAAAGTCAGTCATTTTGCATCTCTATACTTGATAGACAAATTCTTATGTATTTTGGGACGCTGAATACGAAAAAAAAATTGAAATTTTTACAGCACGCACCAAAAATGCCATTTTTGTACAATTTGCATTATTATTTTCGGCTTTGGCGTGCCAAAATACAACCAAAGCGGTATGTAACACAAATTTAAGTATTTATCATAGTTTCGGAGAATCAGAAGCGACAAAGAAGACATACCTCCTTCATTCATTCACCCCTTAACAGCGTTTTCACTCTACTCCTATGGGAGTAGATTCTACTACTATCGTAGAATCTCTACTACTCTACGCAGAAACCCATATGTACTCCCCTCTCTTGAAATCTACTACCCAGGCAGTAATTTCTACTATTCCCGTAGAATTTCTGCTATTCTACGTAAAAAAATTTAATCTACTCCCCTTTCTTGAAATCTACTCCCGTAAAATCGAATATCTACTACTCTCGCCGAAGCAAAAAGTGAGAACCCTGCCCCTTCAATTGATTTCCACGCATTTTATTGTTTGCTTCTAAATTCATCTAATTCATGATCTGAACTTAAAATGATTGATTTCAGCCTACTGAGACGCCTGATTATGTACTACTGTATTACATTTAAATTCACAATTTTTTCTTTTCCTTTTTCGGTTTCGGCTGAATTTAAAAAATTAAAATTCGGCCACTTCGGTTTTGGCCGAAAAAATAATAAAAAATTTCGACCATTTCGGTTTTGGCCGAAATTAAAAAATCTGTTTTCGGTGGCCTCTACTTAAAATTTTTAAAATTTTCAAAATATTATTATTTTTTGTTGTTATTTTTTTATTAGATTCTTTTTCCTTTTCAATTTTCAAAACAAATATTTTATATTCAGTGGTGTTCTGCAATCCGAGTCGGAATTGAGTTAGGTTAGGTTAGGTTAGGTTAGAGGGTAGATGGCACCATTGGAGCATAAATACTCCAGTGCCATCACACTTAGGCCAAAAAAAGTTGACCCATTGTGATGCCCGTACTTTAAGAGGTGGGATAGGCCCACACTCGTCAAACCATAAGTTGGTAATCCAACCACCCAGAATTTCTTACAAAGGCGAGCATATCTCGAAGGGGTTTATCAGATAACTCCACCAGGTCATCGAAAAAGTATTCCCCAAGGGTTCTACGCCTGAGATGTTGTAGACTTGGACATTGACAGAGGAAGTGGTGGGTATCTTCCTCGACTTCCTCGTCCCCACAGCCCCTACAAACGTCATTTTGGGTAAGACCAAGTCTCCTAGCATGAGCTCCTAAAAGGTTGTGACCCGTTAATGTGCCCATGAGGACAGATATGGAGCTGCAGGAGCTTGACCGTACGTCCTTCATTGCGTTGTGGCCATAGTTTGCGAGAGGTCTCACAGGTGGAGAGTTGTCTCCATCTGATGTTGGCCTGCCTCTCAAACTGTTTTTCTAGTCGTTCCCTAATACTACAGAGTGGGATTTTAACAGAACGGTCCGCTAGGTCAGCACTAATTGCTGACCCTTTCCGAGCTAATTCGTCGGCTGCTTCATTTCCAGGTATTCCCTCATGCCCCGGCACCCAGCAGAGCCTAACGCGATGCTGTGAACCAAGAACCTGCAGCTCTTCCCGACAGCGCCTGACAAGCTTTGACTTGATGTAGACGGCAGATAACGCTTTTATTGCTGCCTGGCTATCAATGAAAAAGGTGATATCATCGTGTGGTATCTCCACCATTGAGGTCGCCTTGACCGCCACTGCCAGTATCTCCGCTTGGAAGACACTGCTGTTGTCTGGCAGACGGATGTATCCCGTGATCCCTAATTTTTCGCAGGTGTAGCCCGCGCCGGTACCAATGTTCATTTTGGACCCATCAGTGAAGACTGATATGGGTACGTTTCTTGATAGGTCATGTCCCTCCCACTCTTTCCTGGTGGGAAAGTGACTGGAGAAGGGAATATTGAAGTCTGGGTATGGCAGCAGGTAGTCAGAGCTGATGTCGTTCCCAAGATGTCGTTGCATTATGTCTGAGTGCCCCGTCGAGTTTCTATGCCAGGTTTCTGTCTGGCTTATTCTTAAGGCACTTTTTGCTGCATATTCTTGTGTATATAGGTCTAGAGGCAGAAAATTAAGAATTGTCTCGAGTCCTGCCGTCGGTGAAGATTTCATCGCACTAGATATTCCTATATACGCTATTCTTTGTATTTTTGTCATTGTTTTCAGATTAGTGGTCTTGCTGGCTGATTTCCACCACACGAGACAACCGTATGTCAGTATTGGTCTAACGATGGCTGTATACATCCATGAGATGATTTTGGGGCGTGGGCCCCACCTTCGTCCAAAAATTCTACTACAGGTGTAAAAGGCAATTGACGCTTTCCTAACCCTTTCTTCTATGTTTAATTTCCAGTTCAGTTTCCTGTCTAAAACGAGACCCAGATAGCGGGCGCTTTCTGAGACTCTGAGAGGGATCCTCTCTGTAGATGGTGGTCTGAATTGTGGAATCGTTCGTTTGTTCGTGAATAGGACAAGTTCGGTTTTTTGGGGGTTAACCCCCAGTCCACATTTCTCAGTCCAGTCGCTCAATTGTTTCAGTGCTACTTCTAGTATATCGCTGATGGTCGGAAGGAATTTACACGTTGCTAGTAGTACAACATCGTCCGCGTATGCGGTCACCTTTATCCCACTCTTCTCAAATTCAATCAGTATTTCATTTAGTACCAAGTTCCACAGAAGTGGTGAGATGACACCGCCCTGCGGGGTACCCCGAGAGGCGGTCGCCTCCATGTTCGTGTTCCCAAGTTCCGTTCTGATTTTCCGCTGGCTTAACATACTAACGATCCAGTCTGTTAGGGCAGGCTCGATATTCGCGTGTGTTAGCGCCCTACTAACCGCACTTACGTTGACATAGTTGAATGCGCCCTCAATGTCTAAGAATGCAGCTAAAGTGTACTCTTTATAAGAAAGATTCTTCTCAATGGTGCTGACGACGCAATGCAGCGCCGTTTCCACACCCCTCCCTTTCGTGTATGCATGCTGTGCCGAGGATATATCACAAGGTCTCAGCCTGCTACGAATATAAAAGGAATTGAGTTATAATCGGAAATGATTTCCACATCGGATTAGAAATGGTGTTCTGAAATCCTATAGGAAATGAGAATTTCGAACTCAAATGAAATCCGATTCGAATGGAACAAAAGAAGCATATGGAGGAGAAAATGAAAAGGAGGATTCTGTGAGATCACAGTAACTCCTCGGATTTGCCCGCTTCAGCGTATGTATTGCATAAAATCGTAGAGTTTTGCGTTGAATTATTGTGCTTCCCTCTGAAATTTAAAAAATATATCATATTGCCAAACAATTTAACAATATTCTGGAAAAAAAAATATTTAATTATTTGTAAGATTCCTTGTGAATTTCGCGCAAATTTTGACTTTTGGAAATAATTTACCAAAACAAAGCCAATTGGAAAAGTTTTCGACAATTGTTTTGCAAATACTGTTAGAATTTTTTAAACAATTCCACCAGCCTCCAGCTGACCGGATTAAAACCGGCAAAAATTCGGGTAAATCGGATTTCAGAACACCAAAAATTCAGTTCGAATCCGATTCAAACTGTCATCGGAAACAATCCGACATCACAGAGTATACAGAGGCGACACTCTGCTTGAGCGAGAGGGAATATGAGTGAACCCAGCCAATAATTTTATCGTTAAAGAGCTCGTAAACGAAAAATTTTCGATCGAAATGCGGGCAAAACAATCGTAGGCGACACACGATAACGATACGGTTACGAGTCCGACTTCGTTCTTAATTTTGCATCGAAACGAGTTATCTCGTTATCGAATCAAAATGTGCTCGTTAACGAGTTCGTTTGTTCGTTAAAAGGCTCGTAAACGAAGTCGTTAAAGAATTCGTTAACTAAGTCGTTAACGAGTTCGATTATGAAGACGTTAACGATATTTTATCGAGGAAATTACGACTATCGTAATATACGAGTGAATGTCGGAAATTTCTCGAATATTTTTGATCGAGAAAAGTTTGTAAAATACGATCTTCGTAAAAACTTCGTACAATTATTGGCTGGTAAGTGACAGCAAATTTGTTAACTGGTGTGCGGGAAAAAATTAAATTTCTTTATTGGTGTGCGTGAAAATTATGAATTTTATCCACCACCAGAGCTCAGCTGTTGATAGAAATTCAACACCAGAGCTCAGCTGTTTTACAAACTCCCCACCAGACTTTTTCTTTTGTTTTGATTCTGTTTTCGTGTTCACCACTAATTTCATATAATTTTCATATGATTTCACGCGCCAAACAGCGAAAATGCAAAATTGGGAGGTTTTAATAAATAATAAGTTATAACTTCTACTAATATTTTATATTTTTATATAGTTTTCTTCATTGGCCATTTTTCAATTAGCTGAGGACAAAATACAGTACTCCATTGCAGAAGTGATTTATAATTGGTGTAAAGAAATTTAATTTTACTACATAATTGAATTTTGCAATTTTACATTTGAAGACATCAAATTCTTTATAATGAGAGAATACGTCATGAAATGCCAATACTTGTTCCGCCATTTCAAGACATATGAAAGGGCCCGTAGGGTAGTTACAAAGTGAAGTTCTTGTGGTTCTTGGTTTGGTTGGGCAGCTGAAAAGGTGATCCACGTCATGTGAGGCAAACCTACAGTAAGAGCACACTTTCACCACTTCCTCTCTGATCTCCTTCCAAATTTTCTTAAAATTAGATGGTGTGCGGTTAACTCCCCACCCCCCCCCCCCCCCCCCTATAAGGTGATACGGTCTAATGTACAGGCGAAGATTTAATTTAGTAGAGACGGGAGTAGATATTAGCTTTTGCGTAATGTAGTAGAAATTCCACGATGGTAGTAGAAATTTCTGCAGATTTGTAGAAATAGTAGTAGTTTTACTATGTATGATACTCACATAATATTTTGATGAGTAGATTTCTTACAATAGTAGTACAAAATATCTTGAGGGAAGTAGAAAAATCTACTACCGTAGTAGAGGAGTAGAAATTTAAAAACCATCGCGAGAGTAGTAGATCTACTCCGATGGGAGTAGAGTGAAAACGCTGTAAAGGGGTGAATGGATGAAGGCGATATGTAACATACAAATTCTTTCAAAGTTTTTAATTTATCTTTTTTTAATACAAAATTGGAGACATGTCTTCTTTGTCGCTTCTGATTCTTCGAAATTATGATCAATACTTAAATATGTGTTACATACCGCTTTTATCAACAATGCGAAAATAACAATGAAATTTTTCCAGCACGCACCAATTTTTCGCAAATGTCACAAAAAGTGCATTTCTGCTTTTTTTTGGCCGAATCCCGGGATATCGGGATTTGAAATTACAATCCCGGGATTTGTTCGGGATTTTCCACTTAAATACAATAGTTAATATAAAAATAAAGAAAAAATGGTTGCAACAATATTTTAAGTTTAATTCGACAAAGAAAACACATTTAATAAATATTACATTAAACAACACAAATAATATTTAAATAAATATAGTCAAACAAAAAGTAATTCTTTTTAAATTAGATTGATCGAACAAATTATTTTTTTTGCCATGCTGAATCCGAATATAAACATAAAATTCTGCCTGCTCCATTTCATGCTAAACACGAAAAACTTACTTTCAGTAGTTTTAGTATTTTAGCGGGAACGGATACACCAATTGTTGTTTAAAATTATTGAAATTGGTGTCCATTCAAAAGTAAAACACACACAAAACCATTTATCTAATTCGTAAAGTTTTCAATATACGGTCAACAAAATAATTTTCCCGGGAAAACTTCCGGGATCCCGTGATTTCGGGATTTGGGATCCCGAAAAATTTTGTCAATTTTTGTGTGTGTGTAGCATTAAATCTGCAAAAGTGGGTTTTTTTAGTTTACCAATTAGATTGAAAGTAAATGCACGGAAGTATTTTTGTGGAAAAACGTCAAAAATATCTTAAACAATGCATAAAAATGCATTTTTGAATCCCGGGATTCCGGACTCAAAATCCCGGGTTTCCGGAATTGAGAAAACTTCCGGGATCCCGTGATTTCGGGATTTGGGATCCCGGAATTGAATGCCTTAGTAGAGACCGACTGAAATTCGGTTTTGGTTTTTCGGCCAAAAAAAGCTGTTTCTTTTTGATTTTTGAAACTGCTTTGAATGATTTTCTAATGACATTGTTTTAGTCAAATTCAGTCAATTTTGACTGAATATGACGACCAATCATTTTCGGTTATTGACTATCGTGACTAGTCAAAGTCAGTCATTTTGCATCTCTATACTTGATAGACAAATTCTTATGTATTTTGGGACGCTGAATACGAAAAAAAAATTGAAATTTTTACAGCACGCACCAAAAATGCCATTTTTGTACAATTTGCATTATTATTTTCGGCTTTGGCGTGCCAAAATACAACCAAAGCGGTATGTAACACAAATTTAAGTATTTATCATAGTTTCGGAGAATCAGAAGCGACAAAGAAGACATACCTCCTTCATTCATTCACCCCTTAACAGCGTTTTCACTCTACTCCTATGGGAGTAGATTCTACTACTATCGTAGAATCTCTACTACTCTACGCAGAAACCCATATGTACTCCCCTCTCTTGAAATCTACTACCCAGGCAGTAATTTCTACTATTCCCGTAGAATTTCTGCTATTCTACGTAAAAAAATTTAATCTACTCCCCTTTCTTGAAATCTACTCCCGTAAAATCGAATATCTACTACTCTCGCCGAAGCAAAAAGTGAGAACCCTGCCCCTTCAATTGATTTCCACGCATTTTATTGTTTGCTTCTAAATTCATCTAATTCATGATCTGAACTTAAAATGATTGATTTCAGCCTACTGAGACGCCTGATTATGTACTACTGTATTACATTTAAATTCACAATTTTTTCTTTTCCTTTTTCGGTTTCGGCTGAATTTAAAAAATTAAAATTCGGCCACTTCGGTTTTGGCCGAAAAAATAATAAAAAATTTCGACCATTTCGGTTTTGGCCGAAATTAAAAAATCTGTTTTCAATGGCCTCTACTTAAAATTTTTAAAATTTTCAAAATATTATTATTTTTTGTTGTTATTTTTTTATTAGATTCTTTTTCCTTTTCAATTTTCAAAACAAATATTTTATATTCAGTGGTGTTCTGCAATCCGAGTCGGAATTGAGTTAGGTTAGGTTAGGTTAGAGGGTAGATGGCACCATTGGAGCATAAATACTCCAGTGCCATCACACTTAGGCCAAAAAAAGTTGACCCATTGTGATGCCCGTACTTTAAGAGGTGGGATAGGCCCACACTCGTCAAACCATAAGTTGGTAATCCAACCACCCAGAATTTCTTACAAAGGCGAGCATATCTCGAAGGGGTTTATCAGATAACTCCGCCAGGTCATCGAAAAAGTATTCCCCAAGGGTTCTACGCCTGAGATGTTGTAGACTTGGACATTGACAGAGGAAGTGGTGGGTATCTTCCTCGACTTCCTCGTCCCCACAGCCCCTACAAACGTCATTTTGGGTAAGACCAAGTCTCCTAGCATGAGCTCCTAAAAGGTTGTGACCCGTTAATGTGCCCATGAGGACAGATATGGAGCTGCAGGAGCTTGACCGTACGTCCTTCATTGCGTTGTGGCCATAGTTTGCGAGAGGTCTCACAGGTGGAGAGTTGTCTCCATCTGATGTTGGCCTGCCTCTCAAACTGTTTTTCTAGTCGTTCCCTAATACTACAGAGTGGGATTTTAACAGAACGGTCCGCTAGGTCAGCACTAATTGCTGACCCTTTCCGAGCTAATTCGTCGGCTGCTTCATTTCCAGGTATTCCCTCATGCCCCGGCACCCAGCAGAGCCTAACGCGATGCTGTGAACCAAGAACCTGCAGCTCTTCGCGACAGCGCCTGACAAGCTTTGACTTGATGTAGACGGCAGATAACGCTTTTATTGCTGCCTGGCTATCAATGAAAAAGGTGATATCATCGTGTGGTATCTCCACCATTGAGGTCGCCTTGACCGCCACTGCCAGTATCTCCGCTTGGAAGACACTGCTGTTGTCTGGCAGACGGATGTATCCCGTGATCCCTAATTTTTCGCAGGTGTAGCCCGCGCCGGTACCAATGTTCATTTTGGACCCATCAGTGAAGACTGATATGGGTACGTTTCTTGATAGGTCATGTCCCTCCCACTCTTTCCTGGTGGGAAATTGACTGGAGAAGGGAATATTGAAGTCTGGGTATGGCAGCAGGTAGTCAGAGCTGATGTCGTTCCCAAGATGTCGTTGCATTATGTCTGAGTGCCCCGTCGAGTTTCTATGCCAGGTTTCTGTCTGGCTTATTCTTAAGGCACTTTTTGCTGCATATTCTTGTGTATATAGGTCTAGAGGCAGAAAATTAAGAATTGTCTCGAGTCCTGCCGTCGGTGAAGATTTCATCGCACTAGATATTCCTATACACGCTATTCTTTGTATTTTTGTCATTGTTTTCAGATTAGTGGTCTTGCTGGCTGATTTCCACCACACGAGACAACCGTATGTCAGTATTGGTCTAACGATGGCTGTATACATCCATGAGATGATTTTGGGGCGTGGGCCCCACCTTCGTCCAAAAATTCTACTACAGGTGTAAAAGGCAATTGACGCTTTCCTAACCCTTTCTTCTATGTTTAATTTCCAGTTCAGTTTCCTGTCTAAAACGAGACCCAGATAGCGGGCGCTTTCTGAGACTCTGAGAGGGATCCCCTCTGTAGATGGTGGTCTGAATTGTGGAATCGTTCGTTTGTTCGTGAATAGGACAAGTTCGGTTTTTTGGGGGTTAACCCCCAGTCCACATTTCTCAGTCCAGTCGCTCAATTGTTTCAGTGCTACTTCTAGTATATCGCTGATGGTCGGAAGGAATTTACACGTTGCTAGTAGTACAACATCGTCCGCGTATGCGGTCACCTTTATCCCACTCTTCTCAAATTCAATCAGTATTTCATTTAGTACCAAGTTCCACAGAAGTGGTGAGATGACACCGCCCTGCGGGGTACCCCGAGAGGCGGTCGCCTCCATGTTCGTGTTCCCAAGTTCCGTTCTGATTTTCCGCTGGCTTAACATACTAACGATCCAGTCTGTTAGGGCAGGCTCGATATTCGCGTGTGTTAGCGCCCTACTAACCGCACTTACGTTGACATAGTTGAATGCGCCCTCAATGTCTAAGAATGCAGCTAAAGTGTACTCTTTATAAGAAAGATTCTTCTCAATGGTGCTGACGACGCAATGCAGCGCCGTTTCCACACCCCTCCCTTTCGTGTATGCATGCTGTGCCGAGGATATATCACAAGGTCTCAGCCTGCTACGAATATAAAAGGAATTGAGTTATAATCGGAAATGATTTCCACATCGGATTAGAAATGGTGTTCTGAAATCCTATAGGAAATGAGAATTTCGAACTCAAATGAAATCCGATTCGAATGGAACAAAAGAAGCATATGGAGGAGAAAATGAAAAGGAGGATTCTGTGAGATCACAGTAACTCCTCGGATTTGCCCGCTTCAGCGTATGTATTGCATAAAATCGTAGAGTTTTGCGTTGAATTATTGTGCTTCCCTCTGAAATTTAAAAAATATATCATATTGCCAAACAATTTAACAATATTCTGGAAAAAAAAATATTTAATTATTTGTAAGATTCCTTGTGAATTTCGCGCAAATTTTGACTTTTGGAAATAATTTACCAAAACAAAGCCAATTGGAAAAGTTTTCGACAATTGTTTTGCAAATACTGTTAGAATTTTTTAAACAATTCCACCAGCCTCCAGCTGACCGGATTAAAACCGGCAAAAATTCGGGTAAATCGGATTTCAGAACACCAAAAATTCAGTTCGAATCCGATTCAAACTGTCATCGGAAACAATCCGACATCACAGAGTATACAGAGGCGACACTCTGCTTGAGCGAGAGGGAATATGAGTGAACCCAGCCAATAATTTTATCGTTAAAGAGCTCGTAAACGAAAAATTTTCGATCGAAATGCGGGCAAAACAATCGTAGGCGACACACGATAACGATACGGTTACGAGTCCGACTTCGTTCTTAATTTTGCATCGAAACGAGTTATCTCGTTATCGAATCAAAATGTGCTCGTTAACGAGTTCGTTTGTTCGTTAAAAGGCTCGTAAACGAAGTCGTTAAAGAATTCGTTAACTAAGTCGTTAACGAGTTCGATTATGAAGACGTTAACGATATTTTATCGAGGAAATTACGACTATCGTAATATACGAGTGAATGTCGGAAATTTCTCGAATATTTTTGATCGAGAAAAGTTTGTAAAATACGATCTTCGTAAAAACTTCGTACAATTATTGGCTGGTAAGTGACAGCAAATTTGTTAACTGGTGTGCGGGAAAAAATTAAATTTCTTTATTGGTGTGCGTGAAAATTATGAATTTTATCCACCACCAGAGCTCAGCTGTTGATAGAAATTCAACACCAGAGCTCAGCTGTTTTACAAACTCCCCACCAGACTTTTTCTTTTGTTTTGATTCTGTTTTCGTGTTCACCACTAATTTCATATAATTTTCATATGATTTCACGCGCCAAACAGCGAAAATGCAAAATTGGGAGGTTTTAATAAATAATAAGTTATAACTTCTACTAATATTTTATATTTTTATATAGTTTTCTTCATTGGCCATTTTTCAATTAGCTGAGGACAAAATACAGTACTCCATTGCAGAAGTGATTTATAATTGGTGTAAAGAAATTTAATTTTACTACATAATTGAATTTTGCAATTTTACATTTGAAGACATCAAATTCTTTATAATGAGAGAATACGTCATGAAATGCCAATACTTGTTCCGCCATTTCAAGACATATGAAAGGGCCCGTAGGGTAGTTACAAAGTGAAGTTCTTGTGGTTCTTGGTTTGGTTGGGCAGCTGAAAAGGTGATCCACGTCATGTGAGGCAAACCTACAGTAAGAGCACACTTTCACCACTTCCTCTCTGATCTCCTTCCAAATTTTCTTAAAATTAGATGGTGTGCGGTTAACTCCCCACCCCCCCCCCCCCCCCCTATAAGGTGATACGGTCTAATGTACAGGCGAAGATTTAATTTAGTAGAGACGGGAGTAGATATTAGCTTTTGCGTAATGTAGTAGAAATTCCACGATGGTAGTAGAAATTTCTGCAGATTTGTAGAAATAGTAGTAGTTTTACTATGTATGATACTCACATAATATTTTGATGAGTAGATTTCTTACAATAGTAGTACAAAATATCTTGAGGGAAGTAGAAAAATCTACTACCGTAGTAGAGGAGTAGAAATTTAAAAACCATCGCGAGAGTAGTAGATCTACTCCGATGGGAGTAGAGTGAAAACGCTGTAAAGGGGTGAATGGATGAAGGCGATATGTAACATACAAATTCTTTCAAAGTTTTTAATTTATCTTTTTTTAATACAAAATTGGAGACATGTCTTCTTTGTCGCTTCTGATTCTTCGAAATTATGATCAATACTTAAATATGTGTTACATACCGCTTTTATCAACAATGCGAAAATAACAATGAAATTTTTCCAGCACGCACCAATTTTTCGCAAATGTCACAAAAAGTGCATTTCTGCTTTTTTTTGGCCGAATCCCGGGATATCGGGATTTGAAATTACAATCCCGGGATTTGTTCGGGATTTTCCACTTAAATACAATAGTTAATATAAAAATAAAGAAAAAATGGTTGCAACAATATTTTAAGTTTAATTCGACAAAGAAAACACATTTAATAAATATTACATTAAACAACACAAATAATATTTAAATAAATATAGTCAAACAAAAAGTAATTCTTTTTAAATTAGATTGATCGAACAAATTATTTTTTTTGCCATGCTGAATCCGAATATAAACATAAAATTCTGCCTGCTCCATTTCATGCTAAACACGAAAAACTTACTTTCAGTAGTTTTAGTATTTTAGCGGGAACGGATACACCAATTGTTGTTTAAAATTATTGAAATTGGTGTCCATTCAAAAGTAAAACACACACAAAACCATTTATCTAATTCGTAAAGTTTTCAATATACGGTCAACAAAATAATTTTCCCGGGAAAACTTCCGGGATCCCGTGATTTCGGGATTTGGGATCCCGAAAAATTTTGTCAATTTTTGTGTGTGTGTAGCATTAAATCTGCAAAAGTGGGTTTTTTTAGTTTACCAATTAGATTGAAAGTAAATGCACGGAAGTATTTTTGTGGAAAAACGTCAAAAATATCTTAAACAATGCATAAAAATGCATTTTTGAATCCCGGGATTCCGGACTCAAAATCCCGGGTTTCCGGAATTGAGAAAACTTCCGGGATCCCGTGATTTCGGGATTTGGGATCCCGGAATTGAATGCCTTAGTAGAGACCGACTGAAATTCGGTTTTGGTTTTTCGGCCAAAAAAAGCTGTTTCTTTTTGATTTTTGAAACTGCTTTGAATGATTTTCTAATGACATTGTTTTAGTCAAATTCAGTCAATTTTGACTGAATATGACGACCAATCATTTTCGGTTATTGACTATCGTGACTAGTCAAAGTCAGTCATTTTGCATCTCTATACTTGATAGACAAATTCTTATGTATTTTGGGACGCTGAATACGAAAAAAAAATTGAAATTTTTACAGCACGCACCAAAAATGCCATTTTTGTACAATTTGCATTATTATTTTCGGCTTTGGCGTGCCAAAATACAACCAAAGCGGTATGTAACACAAATTTAAGTATTTATCATAGTTTCGGAGAATCAGAAGCGACAAAGAACACATACCTCCTTCATTCATTCACCCCTTAACAGCGTTTTCACTCTACTCCTATGGGAGTAGATTCTACTACTATCGTAGAATCTCTACTACTCTACGCAGAAACCCATATGTACTCCCCCTCTCTTGAAATCTACTACCCAGGCAGTAATTTCTACTATTCCCGTAGAATTTCTGCTATTCTACGTAAAAAAATTTAATCTACTCCCCTTTCTTGAAATCTACTCCCGTAAAATCGAATATCTACTACTCTCGCCGAAGCAAAAAGTGAGAACCCTGCCCCTTCAATTGATTTCCACGCATTTTATTGTTTGCTTCTAAATTCATCTAATTCATGATCTGAACTTAAAATGATTGATTTCAGCCTACTGAGACGCCTGATTATGTACTACTGTATTACATTTAAATTCACAATTTTTTCTTTTCCTTTTTCGGTTTCGGCTGAATTTAAAAAATTAAAATTCGGCCACTTCGGTTTTGGCCGAAAAAATAATAAAAAATTTCGACCATTTCGGTTTTGGCCGAAATTAAAAAATCTGTTTTCGGTGGCCTCTACTTAAAATTTTTAAAATTTTCAAAATATTATTATTTTTTGTTGTTATTTTTTTATTAGATTCTTTTTCCTTTACAATTTTCAAAACAAATATTTTATATTCAGTGGTGTTCTGCAATCCGAGTCGGAATTGAGTTAGGTTAGGTTAGGTTAGAGGGTAGATGGCACCATTGGAGCATAAATACTCCAGTGCCATCACACTTAGGCCAAAAAAAGTTGACCCATTGTGATGCCCGTACTTTAAGAGGTGGGATAGGCCCACACTCGTCAAACCATAAGTTGGTAATCCAACCACCCAGAATTTCTTACAAAGGCGAGCATATCTCGAAGGGGTTTATCAGATAACTCCGCCAGGTCATCGAAAAAGTATTCCCCAAGGGTTCTACGCCTGAGATGTTGTAGACTTGGACATTGACAGAGGAAGTGGTGGGTATCTTCCTCGACTTCCTCGTCCCCACAGCCCCTACAAACGTCATTTTGGGTAAGACCAAGTCTCCTAGCATGAGCTCCTAAAAGGTTGTGACCCGTTAATGTGCCCATGAGGACAGATATGGAGCTGCAGGAGCTTGACCGTACGTCCTTCATTGCGTTGTGGCCATAGTTTGCGAGAGGTCTCACAGGTGGAGAGTTGTCTCCATCTGATGTTGGCCTGCCTCTCAAACTGTTTTTCTAGTCGTTCCCTAATACTACAGAGTGGGATTTTAACAGAACGGTCCGCTAGGTCAGCACTAATTGCTGACCCTTTCCGAGCTAATTCGTCGGCTGCTTCATTTCCAGGTATTCCCTCATGCCCCGGCACCCAGCAGAGCCTAACGCGATGCTGTGAACCAAGAACCTGCAGCTCTTCGCGACAGCGCCTGACAAGCTTTGACTTGATGTAGACGGCAGATAACGCTTTTATTGCTGCCTGGCTATCAATGAAAAAGGTGATATCATCGTGTGGTATCTCCACCATTGAGGTCGCCTTGACCGCCACTGCCAGTATCTCCGCTTGGAAGACACTGCTGTTGTCTGGCAGACGGATGTATCCCGTGATCCCTAATTTTTCGCAGGTGTAGCCCGCGCCGGTACCAATGTTCATTTTGGACCCATCAGTGAAGACATATAATTATTTTGAATTTTGCTGTTTAAAAATAATTACATTTCAAATTTTTTATAAATTGTAACTTAAAATTTTACAAACTTATTTAGAATTCTCAATTAAATATGCATGTCGATGCTAATACGCGTATACTCTGGGAGAATTCTTCAATGGTGGTGATTTTCTAATTGCGCGGTTCTCCAAAAATTGGCTTGTGCGACCAGAGTTCGCAGGCACGTCACGAAATTGACACTGATTCATCGTGGACAAGGGAAGGTAACCAATACGTCATCAGGGACGAGTCGTGGTACTTTGAGTATTAACTAAGAAAAATTATGTATTCACGATTGTCGCTGGAATTTAATCAAATTTAAACTAATAAAACATTTTATTGTTTATGTAGTTTTAGTTTACCTGCTTATAAACTTTATAGCTTTTGTATACCTTTGGCCTGGTCTCCTGATTGCTGCACAGCATAATGGTTTAAAAATGGGACATAATCTGAGAACTTCCTCCTTCTGTCACCGCCAGAAGTGCTAATTTATCCAGCAGTGCCACCGTGGCTTTCAAATTAAGTGGCAATAGCACATAGCATTTGCCAAAACTGAAAGATATGCGGTTCCCTTTATTGTCCACCGCATTGTCAATGTCATCGTTGTTGCATTCTCCAAATCCATCAGCATTTTCATTCTGGCCAAATCCTCCAATGTACCATCCATTTTTTCATCACCATAATTTGAAGTCACCATTGCACCCTCAAAACCGAAACAATTCTCCAAATGATGAATGATGGTTTAATTCTCAACCGCGCGAATATTTTTTATAATCCCTATATATATTATAAAACTGAGTGTGTGTCTGTCTGTCTGTCTGTCTGTATTTCTGTCTGTCTGTTTGTCCCTCAATCACGGCTAAACGGCTGTACCGATTTTCTTGAAACTTTCAGGATAAATTCTATAGGTATCGACATGTAACATAGGCTATATGCGGTTGGGATTGGACAAATGGGCGTGGCACCTCCCATACAACACAAAATATGTCTACAAGGTAATTTAGTAACTATTGAATTGAATTTGAATAGAAAATTGAATAATAAATACGAAATTTAGCACGAAGTTGCATAATAACTTTTCCAAGCTTTATGCCAAATATGAGCATAATTGGACAAGGGGCGTGGCACCGCCCACACAACACGTAACTTAAATAACAGCTAATTAATCAACTATTGGATATATTTTAATGAAATTTGGAATGGAGCTGTATAGTATGTTTTCCCAGTTATGTGTCGAATATGGGAATAATTGGACAAAGGGGCGTGGCACCTCCCACACAACACATAACTTAAATACCAGCTAATTAAGCAACTATTGGATATATTTCAGTGAAATTTGGAATGGAGTTGTACTGCTATGTGTCGAAAATGGGAATAATTGGACAAGGAGCGTGGCACCGCCCACACAACACGTAACTTAAATAACAGCTAATTATCAACTATTGGATATATTTTAATGAAATTTGGAATGGAGCTGTATAGTATGTTTTCCCAGCTATGTGTCGAATATGGGAATAATTGGACAACGTGGCGTGGCACCTCCCACACAACACATAACTTAAATACCAGCTAATTAAGCAAGTAATTGATATATTTTAGTGAAATTTGGAATGGAGTTGTACTGCTATGTGTCGAATATGGTAATAATTGGACAAGGGGCGTGGCACCGCCCATACAATTTTCTACCCCATATCACGGCTTTGCTGATTTTATTGAAATTTTAAGGTAAAATTGTGTTAGTAATGGAATTGGCAATATGACATAAGAGGTTGGATTTGGACAACGGGGCGTGGCTCCTCCCATACAACAAAAAATATTATTAAAAAGTAACTTAGTAACTATCGAATATTAAGTGGTCCATGCCACCAACTGCGCCCTTGCACATTTTTTGGGTGAATCATACCGTGTGGGATTACAACTGCCACCAAGTGCGTCCTTGGACATTTTTTGGGTGGCTCATGCCGGGTGGGATTACAACCTGGCACCAAGTGCTTCCTTGGACATTTTTTGGGTGAATCATACCGGGTGGGATAACAACTGCCACAAATTGCGTCCTTGGACAATTTTTGGGTGGATCATGCCGGGTTGAATTACAACTGCCACCAAGTGCGTCCTTGGACTTTTTTTGGCTGAATTATACCGGGTGGGATTACAGCTGCCACCAAGTGCGTCCTTGGACTTTTTTTGGGTGATTCCTACCGGGTGGGATTACAACTGGCACCAAGTTTCACGGGGGAATAAACCATCAACTACAGCGCCATTGAAATTGTCGCAAATTCCTATAAATATTTATTTCAAAATTTTATACAACCCGTGCAACGCCGGGTATGTAACAGCTAAATTAATATAAAAAAAGATATAATTTCAAAATTATTAAAGAAATTTATAGTTGTCCTTTTTTACTTTCCTACTACTGAGACATTTTTGGTACAATTTTGTTACTTTCAAAATTTAACTAGAGAGTGGACTATCTTCGGCTATACCGAAGTTGAAATACCCCCACACAGTAGGAAGAAGTACCTCGAACATATAAAAATGTGGTCTCAAGACCCTATTTTGAGCCAATTATAGGTGGTTTTGGAGCCCGGACCATGTCCAAAATCCATTTCTAAAAATTTCCAATTAAATCCACAAAAAAAAAAAAAATTGGTCTCAAGACCCCATTTAGACCCTTATATATGTGGCTTCGGAACCTCGGACCATGTCAAAAATACGTTTCTAAACATTTCCAATCGAATACAACAATAAAAAATTTTTACATTTTTTTTCGGTGTATGGGAGCCACGCCCAGTTTTTGTCCGATTTGGCTGATTCTCGAACTTGATCTCAGTATTCACGAGAAAAACATGTACCCAAAGTTTCAAGTCGATATCTCCAAAACTGCGACCGCTATCGTGCGGACGGACAGACGGACAGACGGACAGACGGACAGACAGACGGACATCGCGAAATCGACTCAGGAGGTGATACTGATCAAGAATATATATACTTTTCCATACCGGACACGCCTCCTTATGGGCGTTACAAACGTTGTGACAAAGTGAGTATACCCTGCCACAGTGAGTGTGGGGGTATAATAATTAAATACCTAGTACAATGGCCCATATTCTTATCCAAATTAAGTTCCAACTTAACTTAAGTACTCTACTGACAGCTACTAAGTTGGTACTAAGGTTTAGTAACAACTAACTTTGACTATAACAATGCGCCAATAAATTTTTCTGAATATATCTTATAATAATGAAAAAACCATCTTTTCTTTTCCAATATGTATAAACACTCCAAGCAATTTTATCAATTCTCCACGCAGAAAGAATATTTTTAGCTCAAAATGTAATTTAAAAAAACAAAGAAATCTTGTTTCCTTATAAAATCTTTAAGTTAACATTCGCTTACGATTAAATTTCACCCTGTATATCTTTGGAGCCATTATAATTTCAGCTTTAATGTTTAGCATGAATGCGTATTGCTTTATTTTAATAATTTAAAAAAATATATATATTTCCCAAAAATATGCTTACGTTATGCGGATAAGGCTCGCAATATTCAATAATAACTTCAATTTCAAAAAATGTTCTGTTTCAAACACAAAAAAGAAACAAAATTTTCAATTTCATATGGATTTTGAACAAACCCCCACTCCAATAAATCTTTTTCGTTTAAAATAAATAAAATAAATTTGGAATTTATAAAAATATTGTAAATTTAATTTTGAAATCTTATGAAAAGTAGTATAAAATTGTACTAATAACATACAATTGTACCGAAATATTTGTATACCCAAATAGAACTATTACATTTGCTTAAAACAATTCTTATGAAAAACCATATACAAATGTTGAATTTCAAGAAAATTAACCATATTTTTATAAATTCAATTTTTTGTTTATTGTTTTTTATAAGAAATGTTTTAAATAAATATTAAAGTTCTATTTTGGGTATAAAAATATTTCGGTACAATTGTATGTTATTTCGTACAAATATATACTACTTTTCATACGAAATAGAATCATCCATGCGAAAAATTGAAATAATTCGTGGTGAACTCACGTATAGTGTGAAGCAAAGAACGAAAAATCAAAAAAAAATGAAGAATTGAAAAAATCCGTTTTAAAATTCAACAACTGTAATCCGTGAGGTTTTTTCTAAATTGTCCAGCTCACGGATTACAGTTGCTAGAGCCGAAATATTTTGACAATCATCATAAAATATACCAAAGTACATTTCCAAGGGGTGACCCGGGCTACCTTTTTATCGAGGCGGTTTAATGTACAACAGAAGCATACGCGACCAACACGAAGTAAATCTTTTCGCATCGCTTCTGCTTCGTTCCTGATAGCAAAAACATCTTAAGTCTTCTAAAGTAAAAATCGAGAGTTTGGCGTTATTGCAGTACAAAATTAAGGATACAAACACTTCTGTTGCTTTGTTTTCGAAAGTTAATAATATCTTATGTTCATATTAGTAAAATTTTGGATTTGCGAAAACATCTTAAGAAACATCTTCAGATAAAATTGGTCGTTTTATTTCAAAAGAAATTTTAATTTTTGCTCGAAGAAAAATATAAGATATTATTATACAATTTTGTATTCTTAAGTCTACTTAGTATGATTTTTTGCAGTTATCGGATCGGGTGAAATTTCAGACTTCAGAGTTTTGGGTACATTAGCATTATTTAAGCCACTTTCGGAATTGATCGGGCAATTTTTTTGGACAGCTCTACTGGCCATACACATATATGGAGCGTAAATCCATTCCATAATAAAATCAAAAAAAATAAATTATAATTAAATAGAACCATGTTGTTCGTATCTTCAAAATAAAATACAACGATTTTTGGAAAAAATTAATTCTTATAAAAAACATTTTTTTATAAAATGAAGAAATATTTTGTGCAACTCTGGTGATTTACAATCTAAAAACAATGTTTTTCTTGATCATTTTACTACACATTTTTAGTTGCTTGGTTGTTTGTTTTTTAGTTCAAAGAGCAAAATAATATTTTATTAAATAACATTGAAATAAAACAAAACGATTTCTAGAAAAATTCATTTTTATAAAGTGTTTAATTTTTCAAAAAATGTCCTTAGATGAGTCGAAGGGGGAATAAAATGAGTCTAATCGTCTAAGGGAACTAAAATTAGTCTAAAGGTGCATTTAGACCGCCGAACGAACGCAACTTTAGATGCGAAGTCTAATCGCAAACAAAATTCCGTTCGCACAACCTTTTACACTGCCTGAATATATGTTCCAAAACACGCATCAGAAGCCAGAGTTTGCAGGAACATTTTGAACGAGCCAAAGATCGCATACCAGGCGTGTACACCGACCGAATGAACGGCATTTTGTTCGCGAGTTCGTGCTATCTAAATGCACCTTAAGGGGACATATTTTTTAGAAAAATTTATGGAGCGAACATTTTTTCTAGAAAAATTTATGGAGCGAACATTTTTTCTAAAGGAGTTTTTCTAAAATATGTTATCGAGCGAAAATTTTTATATGATAAAAATGCAATCGCTCGAACTATGATGTGTACACTTTCATGTAGTGTGTACACACGTCATAGTTCGAGCGATTGCTTCGGCTTGTGTGTTTGTATATTATTAGTAGAACTATTTGTTTATTTTTAGTATTAATTATTATAAAACTAGATTTAAATAAATAATAAAAAAAAATAAAAAAATCTGCTGATATGGGATGTTGTCCATCTCCAGTTTTTGGTGATCCAGATTTTGACAACTTTTCGTTAGGATCCATTGGCGTCGGAACTATGTTGCATTCTTGCATATTGAATTTCGCAAGCATTTTCTCAATATAAGCTTCTTGATCCAAATATACGCTGTCAGAGTCCCTCGAGATTCGAATTTCAAGACATTGTTTTGCCTCACCCAGAATCTATGTATTAATTATGGGTTTTAGCTCGTTTTCCAAAAAATAAATTTTGGAAAAGGGAGTACAAGAACTAAGCAAAAACACAGTATGGAGTGTACAGTAGACCGTCTCGAAAAAATGAAGTTATCCGCACACCATCTAATTTTTGTTTTTGGCCGATCGTAGAGGTAGCGCATCGACATATTTCTTCATATTGTCTCTATTTATGATCCGATTTTAATGTATAATATATCAAAATTTTTGTCTCGAGGAGACCTACAATAATGCTCTTAAGTACACCCTTCTAGTACTTACCCACCAGATCTCAGTTAGTACCACCCTAATGTGAGTCCCAGTAAGCAAGTTGCATGGCAAATGAATTTTTACATTGTGTGTGCTCTGATACAAACACAACAATTCACTTGCAAGAAAATACAAAACAAAATGGTTTTTGGTTTGATTGGTGTACCCTCCATTTGTTTATTTAGTAAAAAATTCAGATTTTTATTGAGCTGTTCATAATTTATGTATTAATTATAAGTTTTAGCACATTTTTCAAAAAATTAATTTTGGAAAAGGGAAACAGCTTAGTTGTTGTACTCCCAATGGAATACATCTCCTCGTAGTCAATACCCTTCTTCTGAGTATAGCCCTTTACTACCAATCGTGCCTTATATCGTTTCTTCGAACAAGATGACTGTTCTTTCTTGGTTTTGAACACCCACTTGGTCTTGATGATAATTTTGCCTTTAGGTGTCGATACCGCCTTCCATCGCTGCAATCCACAGTTGTTTATCTTCATGATTGATTGCTTCTTCAACAGTGTTGATACTGTCCATTTCAGCCACGAAATAGTCTGATTAATTTTATGATTCTGAATTAATTGAAACTAAGTTTCTAAATGTATTTTGGCCCGCTGATTTCAAAAATGTAATGTTTTTCTGTAACTTTTATAGTTTTTGAATAAATCCAGAATTGTATGCTTGATTTTCCTATTTAATTATTATGCATATAATACAACTCTACAATTATATTTCGAAAAAGGTTTCTTAGCTTTAATAACGGATTCTAGTGGTTCTTGATTAGCTGATTTCAAATTTGGTAACCGTTTTTGGCTAGCAGTTGTAGTTTAGCAGGTACATTAATGCAAATCTTTTAAATAAATTTAATATTATAACTATTGAAAAGATCAATACATTTTTATAATCTTGAATACTTTTTTAAAGAAAAATGTATATTATACTATATTATATTATGTATATTCTACTATTAGGGGTATTCACGGATTGGTGTACTTGATAGTGTACTTTTGTCGAAGTGACGTATTCACTTTTACCATAAATTTTACCTGTATTCTCAATTTTAATAATTCTGACACATTTTTTATTTTTTTATTTGTTTATCATGTGCATTGCTTGGTAAAGTAACAACCCCCAAGAAATCCTGAAAAATCTGGAGAACCCGGGATTGCCAAAACCATTCGGTATTGACCGCCTTAGTCAATAGGAAGAAGAGAGAAGAGTAAAATAGAGAAAAATTAAATCACATTGGATCAACAATATTTCAATTGAGCTTTTAGTTACTATACATACATTAATATCAATATATTAATATATTCATCACATTTTACCATTTTGTTTACATTATGAACTTTTTTAAAAGTTTTTTTGATATAAAATCGTAATTTTAGGCATTTACAAAATAACATTTTTTTCAAAAAGTTGGTAAAAAAAGGTGAAATTCTTTTTTTTCTGAAAGAAAACACATTGAACTTTAAAAAAAAAAAAAAAATCTTCACTAACTTTTACGCACTTTTTTTTTACAATCCATAATTTTTTTGGGTTTTTTTGTTGTTTTTTACTTGAAAAACTTTTTTTTTCATGGTACTCACAAATTTTTACATCGAAGTTTAATGATAACTATTTTATTTTTCATTTTTTAATACAGTAATAATATTTATAAAAAAGTAAAGTTTGTATCATTCTTGCCAAAAATGCCTTCTGGGCAATTTTTTTCGCCAAGTTATCAAAAATAAATTTTTTTGTTCCAGCATTTGTTATAAAATTTCCCTAATTTGAAAATAATCCACGGACGTCAAAAAAATTTTAATCAAACAAAAAAGTTCATATTCTTTTTAGTCAATGTATTACCTTTCCAAAAATACCATATTTTATATAATTGATGACATCAAACTTTCTGAATTTTGTCTATGGGACAAATCACTGTGCGTCGATATGGGGTTTGGCTGATCTTCTTCTGCTTCTTCGCTAGGTACTGCAATTACATCGTTTGCTTCTTCACTATTAGGCTTGCCACACACAGGGTTTTTGCCCGGAGATTCCGGGAATTTGAACGTTTCTCCGGTCTCCGGTTTTTTTTTTTATTTCTCCGGTTTTTTCATAGTTTTAGTAATTTTTTGTAAATTTTAAAAATTTTTGTCAAAATTTATCTGGGAAAATAAAGTACACACTCTTTTATTCTTTCATTCGAGTTCTTTCTGTTATTTAATTATTATTTCGACCGAACCAAGTGCTCTGTGCTTTTGGAAAATACCTTATAAACTTATCGGTTGAATATCAAATAGCTTTCTGAAATCTCCAACGTTAGTTCTCAACATCAGCTCAAGTAGCGGTCTACAACATTCTCAACTTAAAAGGACAAGGAATTATCCATTTATAATATATCGTCTTCGTTCTAACAGAAATCACTAGTTTCATTTTTCTATTTAAAAAAAGAATAGTGTTAATATGTAATAATAGGATAAACCATATTATTTAAGACAAACTTTAGGGTCTAACATACGAATATAATGCCTTTTCAATGGGCCGATAAGTGTATTTCTATCTTATATGGTTAATTCACAATGGTTAAAAACAAAAATGTATTAAAAAAAAGTTTACCAATTATTAAAATGAAATGGGTGGCGAATTGGCCATAAGAGCACATTTTTTCATATTTTTAGGTCCCGAATCGATTTCTAACTATTGGACCATCTCGACTGTATAATATTAATGTTAATTTTATTTTACAATATTATTTTCACTACAGTGACTTACAGTTTATTTCGTGCACCCTAAATGCGTTTATATTTATGGTTTCCGCAAATTAAATAATGTGAATATTTGGTATCATTGGAAAGGTCTAATCAATACCTTTCCAATTAAATGCTGCAAGAGGTTCGACCACCTGTTTCATCAAAAAAAAGAATCGTACATTCGAAAGGTATTGATTAGACCTTCCACCATCCCTTTGATACCCAATATCCACATTATTAAATTTGCGACAAACCCAAAAAGTATTCGACATGCAGTTTTTATTAAAACTTTCAACATTTTGCATGATAAAAACCTTAGTACCATTGGAAAGGTCTAATCAATACCTTCCGAATGACTATCAGGACAACTTAAGTACACTTCAAAAAAATCATGGCTAAAAAATTACGTATTTTCCGAAATTTTTTCCTGATGTATACAATTTTTTCATGGGATGCAAAAAGTTGCGCTGTTTTAAAAAAAGCTACTTTTGCAAAAAAAAGTTTTGTGATAAAAAATTCCCAAAAATTTTACAAAACCAAGCATTTTTTTCATTTCAAAAAAAAATAGTATAATCCCAGGAAAAAAATTTGGAAAATAGATAATTTGTCAACTCTGGTTTTCTCGAAGTGTACTTTACGTATTATTGTGATAGTCATTCAAAAGCAACTGATTATACCTTTCCAATGATACTAAGGTGTCGAAAGTGCTGTATTTTAATAAAAACTGTATGTCGAATACTTTTTGGGTCACTGTACACATTTAGGGTGCACGAAATAAGCCACGTGTACAGTGACTTTTTTGGGTCACTGTATACATTTTGGGTGCACGAAACAAGCCAATGTAAAAGAATTTCTTTGTTATTATTTTAGTTTTGTTTGTTTGGAAATTTTTTTTTCATTGAAAATTGTCTCTAACAAAAAAAGCAAAGCCTAAAAAAAATTATTTATTTCATTATTTTATTTTGAAAATCTCCGGGGTTGGGCTTCTTCAAGTGTGGCAAGCCTATCACTGATGCTTATTTCCCCCACTTCATTATTATCTTCAGTTATTGATGAGTATAATAATGATTCATCAGTGTCGTCGTCATCAATTGCTTCTTGAATGACATGTGGAACTACAGGGATAATAGCACCCACCGAAATCCAACACTCCAGCGACTCTGTGGGATGATTTTCGTCAGACTTCATGAACTCGTTCTCAAAGAAAATTACATCTCGGCTCAAAGTTACTGCTTTGCTATTTGCATTGTAAAGCCGATATCCCTTCGATTCTTCTCTGAATCCCACGAAAATGCACCGCGAAGACTTCGGATCGAGTTTCTTCCTTTTCTGGTCTGGGACATGAACCATCGCCGAGCAACCAAACACTCAGATATGAGTCATATTTAACTTTCTTCCACTCCACATTTCTTCCGGAGTCTTCTTCAAATTGCGATGAGGAACTCTGTTTACCAAATAGACCGCTGTTAATGCTGCCCAGAACGATTTTGGCAGATTAGCTTGGTACAACATACATCTAGCTTTTTCCATTAGAGTCCAATTCATTCGTTCTGCCAAACTATTTTGTTGTGGATTATGCTGTCTCAGAAAATTTGACATTTTGTGATTCTCGAACTCTGTCCCATTATAAGTACTGTAACACTTGATACGCCTTCACAACTGATTCTCGACCAACGCCTTGAACTCGATGAATTTGTCGAAAACGATGTCTTTACTTTTACGGAAATATGTGAACACCTTCCTGGTGTAGTCATCAATAAAAGTCAAAAGATAAAGACTGCCACCATTTGACCGCTTCTCCATCGGCCCGCACAAATCCATTCAGCTTCTGCACTGTAGACACCACCTCTGATACGTACTGCTCAACGGAAGTGCAATTGCTTAACTGTACTGAGCACAATTTCCGCAATAAACCGAGCCTCCTGAACATACACGTACAGACTCCTATGCAAGTCGAGAATAAGCGTGCACTTGGCCTATTTCTCCTTTCTGGCGTCCTCACATTCGCCTTCCACACATGACGAAATATCATCCAATTCAAATTGAGTTTTGATTGCAAAGCTCCACGTGGACCAATTATCGGATCCATTAAGCTTCTCAAGCTGCATAACATTTGCTCAGGCCATTTGAATTGTTGAAGATCCCGATTCCATTACTGACTATGGCCCATAACCTATTGGAGTAATGGAGTTGGTTGTATGGAGCACAGGAAGTGAATGAAAATTTATTTTTTCCAATTGACAATATATAAGAAACAATATATTCAGAATAAGAAAATTACTAAGGCCCGGTAACTTATCTCAATATAATCACTGATTATAGTCTCCAATTCTCTTAATCATACTTTAACTCTTAACATCGATAACATATCTCAAAAAAACGACGCCTGCGAAGACCTGCGCACACAGAGGCGTTATTCGTACCGCAGGCGGTTTCGAAATAAATTTTGTCAAAAATCATTGTTTTTTCGAAAATAGAGCGTTTTTTTTACAGCCTGTTTCCATAGCAATACAATAAATAACAAACACAAAAAGCCAGTTTCAGAACCATTTCGAATCAGTTTGAAAATAAACTTTTTTACTGTAACCATAGTAAACTAGAGAGTGGACTATCTTCGGCTATACCGAAGCTGAAATACCCCCACACAGTAGGAAGAAGTACCTCGAACATAAAAAAATGTGGTCTCAAGACCCTATTTTGAGCCAATTATAGGTGGTTTTGGAGCCCGGACCATGTCCAAAATCCATTTCTAAACATTTCCAATCAAATCCATCGAAAAAAAAAATTGGTCTCAAGACCCCATTAAGACCCTTATATATGTGGCTTCGGAACCTCGGACCATGTCAAAAATACATTTCTAAACATTTCCAATCGAATACAACAATAAAAAAGACTTGAAAAATGTTTAGCTTTTTTTCGGTGTATGGGAGCCACGCCCAGTTTTTATCCGATTTGGCTGATTTTCGAACTTGATCTCAGTATTCACGAGAAAAACATGTACCCAAAGTTTCAAGTCGATATCTCCAAAACTGCGACCGCTATCGTGCGGACGGACAGACGGTCAGACGGACAGACAGACGGACATCGCTAAATCGACTCACTAGGTGATGCTGATCAAGAATATATATACTATTCCATACCGGACACGCCTCCTTATGGGCGTTACAAACGTTGTGACAAAGTTAGTATACCCTGCCACAGTGAGTGTGGGGGTATAAAAATAAACAAAATAGTCAGTTTCAGAACCATTTCAAACAGACTTTTTCGTTGTTTCCATAGTAATGTAATAAATAACAAATAAAATCTACTGCTGCGAAATCGCTGCCTGTGTGAGGCACTTTGCATTTTCGAAGCTAGATTTTTTAAATATCGAAATGGTTCTGAAATTAGATAGCGAATATCGCCCCTGTGTGCGCAGGCCTTAACTCAGTAATCATTAATTAAAGTTAATTAGAGAAATTCGGATAGTTAAGAAATATTTTCATATTGAAATGGATTTGCTTGGCAATTTTTATGAAACTGTTTCTATTAATAATGGCGATATCGGAAGACGGTCCGAATACGAATATTTACCATGACAAGACAACTGGAGGAAGTGGAATAATCGCAAATTTTTTCAGCGTCTTCGTCTTTCAAAAAGGACAACAGTTTGTGTGCTCCGCAAAATATTTGAGCTAATAAAACCAAAAGTAAAGAAATTACAAATGTGTTTTATAACTAAATTTTACTCTAAAATGGCCACATTTTAGTGTCCACGACTTAACCGCTGGATACAAACTTTTGCTAACGCTGCGATTCTATGAAACCGGAAGCATTTTACTGGCGGCTGGATACTGCTTCTCGGGTTGTTAGACAGGTTTCTGTTGCAATAGCTAGTCTTCGTCCAGAATCGTGCAAATCGTGCAAACGATATCCGATAACAATTTAAAGGTATTGGACATTGTTGCAAGATGGCCAGGTTCGACTCACGATTCCACAATATTTAAGAACTCAACGGTAAAATTGTTTCTTGAAAGTGAGCAATTCAAAAATTATCACATCATTGGTGACAAAGGATATGCACTGAAAACATATTGTCTTACTCCACTTGGTAGTCCGTACACAGAGGGTGAAATACTTTATAATGAAAGTATCATAAGAACAAGGAATGTTGTGGAGCGGCAATACGGAGTTCTAAAGAGAAGATTTCCAATTTTGGCTACTGGTATTAGTTTGAACTTAGATATAATACAAAGCGTTATAGTCGCTTGTGCCGTCCTGCACAACATTGCTATTGATGCAAATGAAGCAATACCTGCAGTACCTCTACAGGTTAGAGAAATAGTAGAGAACGACATTTTATTAAATAGAACATTTGATATAGAATACCACTATGTCCAAAATTTAGGAGAGCAGTTGCGAAGCGAGTCACAGAAGGCAAAATATTATCGCCAAACTCTCATTGCAAATTATTTTTCAAACTTATAAATTTATTCAATAAATAGTAAAGCAAATGTGAAAAGAGTATTTTCAATTATCTTTATTAGGATTGTTTTCATTTTCAGCTTTTTTAATTTGCAGTGCAGACAATTTAATTTGATTATCACATAATTTTATTTGTTTTTTTATTAATTTTAACTGCGCTTTTTTGATTTTGTGGTCAATATCTTCTTTATTTTTCTTTCCGAGAGAGTTTTTACAATTTCTTCTTTTTTAAATCGGTTGGGTTGTAGCTCTTCCACTCTCCGTTCAAGATTACCTCCTCACTGTGTTGGACTTCGGCCCCAGACACATCATTGGATTCAACTTCAATGACTACATTTTCTTGGACACTGCTAGGAGCTATCATAGTTGTTCTGCAATCCGATCACCGTTTCTCCTTGCATTAGTGAAAGCAATAAAGTTTCTACGTTCGAAGGTTCTTCAGCAGCTTTAGGCGGACCGCCACCCTTTGCATACCTCATCTCGGCAGTTCGCTTCTTTTTGATATTTTGCTTCATATTACGATATTTTTCTCGCAATATTTTCGCGGACCGGTTTTCTCCTGCCGAGTTAGCATTGAATCGGGCGGACAATTCCTGCCGAAAACTGCGTCAGTTTTCGGGTTTTCCAAAATTCTTTTCATCTCCTCGACTCAGCAACAATTCGCTGTCGCCTGCGCTGAAATTTGGTGAGCGTTTCCTTTTATCCCTGAAAATATATGTTATTAGTTCGCATGTAAGTTGTAAAAAAATTATTTCAGCTTACTCGGAGGCCATTTCTGCAATAAATATAAAAATTCGTTGAACAATTTGAATTTCGTTTATTTAATTTGAACTGTCAAATTGATTGTTTCTTCTTTTCATATTGAAAAACTATCATTCACAATGGAGTGTAGAGTTTTATTCGATGATTAGTTAACGAACCAATAAAAATTAGATAAGTTACAAAATTTAACTCGAGATTTAATCAGACGTTTCGTAATCATTGTTTAACAGTATTTTAACACTTGAGATAAGTTACCGGGCCTAAATCAAATAATCAAAGTGTTATTTGTATAAGGTTGGATAACTACGTTGCCAGCAGATTGCATTAATTCCTTAGAGTTTTAGATGATGTTGCGTAGATCGAAACCTCCTGCGCGATGAATACCGATTACTTGTTTGACATCAATTGCATCGTCCGTTGTGCTGAAACAATCAACATAACCATCGACGTAGTGGCGTTCTACTATGCCTTCTACCGCGCGATGATATTTTTTGATGAAACTTTTCGCATTTGTGTTCTTTACAAACATGCGTTGGCGAGCATGTAGCGCCGAATGTCATTCTTTGCATGACAAATGTTTCAATCGGCTTAGAGGCGTCGCCCCACCGCCGCAAAAATCGCTGGCTGTTTTGATCTTTCTTCGACGTAAGTATTTGGTGGAACTTCTCCTTTCTGTCACTGGTTGCTACTCTTAAATTTGATTTTCTGGCAGCGATTGTCTGCAGAAAGCTGTAAGAAAGAACGCATTTAACTAGGACAACACCAACTAGGGCAACAGGGAAGGATTCGCTAGGTGATAGTCGCCTTGTGCTTTTTTTTAAAATGTCGCCATGTTGGACATTTTGTTGGCGAAGCTAACGAGCGAGTCTAAGTGACCGAACCTTTTTATGAGCTGCTCTGGCCTTCCATATGTTTCGCGGAGAGTGTCGATGATTGCGGTTCAGTTACTTGAACTGGCGAGTAGTGACTCCAGGGTCTTGTTACAACCAAATTTTGAATCACGTGTATCTGTCTATTGAATTCATTTTTCATATCAAGCAACTTACGTTCAACCAGCGGTGCCACTTTGGTAGTTTTCTACCAAAATTTCTAGTTTTTTTTTGTCCCGAATTGATTTTGGTAGTTTGGTATTTTTTTTAATTTCATTTCATATCAAGCAACTTACGTTCAACCAGCGGTGACACTTTGGTAGTTTTCTACCAAAATTTCTAGTTTTTTTTGTCCCGAATTGATTTTGGTAGTTTGGTAGTTTTTTTAATTTCATTTCTGTAGTTTTTTAACTGAACATATGCTCAATCCTCAAAATATCCAACCTTGAAACGATAAATTGTATTGAGGACTAGAATTTCCCAGTGGCGTTGGCCACGTAAAAAATACAGACATTCACAGCAGAGAAGCGAAATGGAAAATTTCCCCTCTGTGTTCTGTGTGCAGGAGCTCGAAATTCCCCGCAAAATGGTTAAATCCCCACAATCTAGCATCCCTGATCATGGTGAATGAAAAGAGAGAGAGAGAGCACAAAAACTCAAAAAAAAAAAAATAATAACTCTCCATTTTTAGCGATCTATACGCAGAAGAGAGTGGAAAGCAACATACAATAATGTTTTGTAAGCACAGACTATGTCAATGCATTCGAACGGATATCTCTAAGCATACAATTGAATGTTCAATAAAACTCAATACCGAAAATTAAGATATTTACCTTTCGAAAATCAAAAAAAAAAGTATCCTATTCTCTTCCTTGGTACAAATAGGATGTTTTAAAAAAAAATTTTGAAAATCGGTTGGCTAGTTTTTGCTCTTAACCGTTACAACCAAATTGTCGTTTTCAATTTTATAAATAGTAAAGATATTACCTACAGCCTGTTCTGTTTCGCAAAAGTGATATAACTGTCCTTTTCTCAGGACTCTATCAATATGGAACCTTTTATTTTGAAATGAATTTGGTCGACTTCACCCAAAGAAATATCAAATTCTGTGGGATTGAACAGCAGGAAAGTTAATTTTTTTATTTATTTATATTTAGTTAACTTTTTATTATCTCAAATTCGAGACCGGGATTCGAACCCACGCGGAGTTTGGATGGCGAGCTAAACGCTCAACAGGTTGGTCTACTGTTAACATTATTTAACAGAGTCTAAATGTATTATATATACATATGTTGTACTAAAAGCATACTTTGAATTTAAAAAAAAACGCCCTAAAACTATGCTTTAATTTTTTGAAATAGAAAAGAACAACAGTATTATCAATTTCAAAGGACTAACGAAAGAGCAAGACGATTGAAATTGAAAACATTCGTTTAAAAATGAAAACATAAATGTACTGCAGAAAAAACTATGTTTTAAAATGCAAATTGAAATAAAAAAAGAGTAAAAAACAATTTTTTTAAAATATAACCCTTTAACCGAGGGTTTTTAAGGGTTTTTGGGTACTTTCTTCCGAAAATCATTGCAGATTTTGAAGTCACGAATTGGTCCCTCTATTTCTCGGTTTGGTTTTTCTGTATTGGCGGCCGAAGGTTTACTTAAAAGGGTGGCAACTGGCGTTAGCGGGGCAGACTGTGTCTGGGCGGCAAGTGACGTTTCAGAAGCGGCCACATTCTGCGCCACATTCTTCCTTGGCATTGAGGCAGCAGGCTGCTTTTGGGTAGCAATCTGCATCTGTGCGGCAACTGGCGTTTGCCAAACTGCGCCGCATCCTTCGTAGGCTTTCTATCCGTTGAACGTTGAACAAAAAAAAGTCGAGAATAACATTAGTTATAGACTCGAGAAATGGGGTATATCTCAAACCTTTGAGAACGACTCGAGAACTACCTTTGATATCGAGTCGAGAACTAACCTTTGAAAACGAGTCGAGAATCACATTAGTTATCGACTCGAGAAATATGCTTTTTCTCAAACGTTTGAGACTGTGTTTGCTGGGATAGTGTTACTTATTAACTAACAAGCTAATAAGCCTGCCTTCACCAGGTATTAGTCAAAGGGGCGAGAACCACGCCCATTTTCCAATTTTTCTCATCAAAAGCCTCTTCTTATGAAGGCTTGTACAAAATTGCAACCATCTATCTCATCGGGAAGTATGAATGGATGAACATTCACCACCCACCACAAACACAAGGATTTTGTAATATAGATTAACTACATATTTTCCGCCCAGCTTTGGATATTTCTCAAAATGACTATTCTTTTTCGAAAGTTTCTGCCAACGTTGGCTGTAATCAGTAAAACGGGGTAGTGATATTCGTTTAAACAATTTTGAAAGAGAGGAAACCGTAGAAAGATGTCAATGGTAACTGGTAATTATTGTCCTAAATGGGTAAATTTGTCTTTATGAAAACGTATTTACCTGGCATGTAATCAACTGACGGCGGCCCTTTTGCTGTTAATATGTCAAGAGCAAAATTTTCCCATCTGTTCAGAGTCCGTAAAATTTCGTGTGAAAGAGGACTTAATACAGGCAAATCTAATTAATGGAGTTAATTTTATAATTTATTTACACTTTCTATAAATAATAATTATACCTTGAATTTCTATCCCAGCTATATTAATGAATTCTTGTATCTTATTAGTAATAAGTTTTATAATGGCCAATCTCAAAATATTCCACGAATACGACATCGGATTTGTATGTTCCGTATTACCTCTACATTGTCTAGTTTGCATTTTGATTGAATTTACATCACCCGTTGTATCATCGTCATCGTCTTCCTCATTATCGGATTCGTATGGATCATCAGTATCATAATCGTCACAATCTGTAAAAACAATTGCACAAAAAGAAAAAGAATACTTAGTGTTCACGCTCATTTTCGCTCACAAATATGATGTTTTAAAAAAAAATGTAAATAGGTTGGCTAGTTTTTGCACCTACCCATTACAAAAAAGATATTATTATATATATAAAAGAGACGTGTAAGTTTGTCTCGAGTATACGTGAAAACTACAGCACCGATTATCACCAAAAATTATATATGTGTTATATGGGTCGTGAACAGTGTTGCTAGGTCTTTGGAAATAGCTTTTTTTCCCCCCCTTTTACACTAATTTTCCGTTTTTTTTCTTTCAGCCACGCGTATTTGGTTTTTTCCTTTTGTTTTCTATGCGCGTAGTAAAACCAGAGAAGGAAGTCTTTTGGATGCATTTATGTATACACAAAACTTCAATAATTCACAATTTATTGTTGAATGGTTGTGATCACATGAAATGCTATTTGCAGGAAGTTTAAAAATTATATAAATACATCGACACACCTTAAAATACAAACATGTTACCAAAATTGAAAAAAAAACCAAACAGCTTCTGTATTTTATGTAAAAAACAAAAAAAAATTTTCAATTAATTTTTTTAAATTAAATTTTTACGAAAATTATTTGTTCTTTAAAAGTCAAATTAAGTTGAACAACACAAATTTTTTTTTAAATTATAATTTTATTGACAGAATTTTTGTTCTTAGCACAAATTACAAACTCCTACCTACCAAAAAAAACCCAAAATTAAAAAATGTTAAATGTCACTGCAAACAATACAAAACAAATTGCATTTCCATTTTTCACAGAAGCGATAATATTAATATATCTAAATTTTAAATATGCTTCGAAATAAAATTAAGCCTTAAAATTATAAACAAATATTTAGCTCAAAATTTCTTCAAAATAATGTTTTGTACAAAATTCTTATGAAACGATCTTTTTGAAAAAAAAATCTGCATAATACAATTTTTTACAGAAAATTAATAAAAAGCTTTTTGGCGTAAGTCTGATGGCCGCTCCATCAGTTTTTCATACTAAGCTTTCTTTCATCAAAATTCGTTCTCGTTCACTTCTTCATGCAAAATTTGTTCCATGGCTTTTTCGCAAACACATTTTGTTCAGGGTTTTTTTAATCTGAGGGTGTCATATAAGGTAAATAAAAACATTTTGTTTTTATCACAGGAACGAAACATATTAATAAATAAATATAAATTAATTAAAAGTAAAGTTTAACATTTCATTTGGAAAAAATTGTTGTTTGTTTAACTTCGGAACCACAAAAAATTAATTTTTGTTTTTTTAATTGTACAACTTAAACAAGTTTTATTTGTTTTCTTTTTAAATGACTCATGAAATCGGTAGACAATCGTATTTGGTAAAGTCAATTTTCCCCGTGAGTCGTGGAGTGGGATAGGTTTTGACACGCCCACTTTTACTGCCCACAAGTTAGAAAATACGTATTTCTCTCACATTTGTGTAGAAACTTTTTTTTTATAGCAAGTACCATATGACCAACAATTAACTTGGTTGCCACCTACGACTTTATTTCTCCCCACCCAAACAGTGTTACCATATCTGCGGGTTTCAACTTCGGTAAAATTTGTTCCTTTCGGTTGCTTTCAAAGTATGAAATCGATACGCAAAAAAATTTCAAGTCGATGTACCTATAACGAATTTCAACAACTTCGTGTATTTCCAACATTAAATGCAGCATTAGGGCTATTTCCATTTAATTGCATGTAATTTTTCAACAATGACAAAAACCTAAGACAATGCCAAAATAACATGGCTTCTCCTTGAGTATTACATATTAGCAGTTCCATACTTTGGGCCAATTTCCCAATACACATTTTACGCCCACTTTCACAGTACTTCATTTCCACTTAAAGCTCCCCACGCACTGTCACAAAATTTCAGCCATCGCGGAACTTCCTTAAAAATTTGCTCCAAAATTGCAAGGCGATATTCGGCTCGGAAAAGTTTGCTCAAAAATTGTTCCAGCAAAGACGATATTTAAATAATTAGCGCGGCTTGAATATTTACATAATTTATATCTCGGAAACGAATAGAGATAATTGGGAACTCTTTTTTTTTTTCAAATGACAGTAAATGTTGTGTGGTCAAGATTTAAGCAATTTTTTAAAACAATGGCGAATTTGACCACGTTCTAGGTCTCGTTTGAAGACAAAATTTACCTAGTAAATGCGCCTATTCTCACTCACACTATTCTATAATTCTATTCGTTTCCGAGATATAAATTAATTAAATAGTCATTATGTAAATATTCAAGCAGCGCTAGTTCGCGAAATAGACGGAATTTTTGGGAAATATTTTGGGGGGTCAAAATGTATTCGTACCTCTATCGGAAAACATCATTCCCTTACAAATCCGAGACGAAAAATTTAAAAGTTGTCCGTTTCACTTTGCCCAATAACAAAATTTGTTTGTGTTGAAAAATTTCATAACAGCAAATAAAAAAAAGCATCAACAAGTTTTAAAAACTATAGAGTGGACTATCTTCGGCTATATTCGGTATAGCTGAAATACCCCCACACAGTAGGAAGAAGTACCTCGAACATAAAAAAAAGAGGTCTCAAGACCCTATTTTGAGCCAGGTGGTTTCGGAGCCTGGACCATGTCCAAAATCCATTTCTAAACATTTCCAATCAAATCAACCAAAAAAAAAATTGGTCTCAAGACCCCATTTAGACCCTTATATATGTGGCTTCGGAACCTCGGACCATGTCAAAAATACGTTTCTAAACATTTCCAATCGAATACAACAATAAAAAGACTTGAAAAATGTGTAGCTTTTTTTCGGTGTATGGGAGCCACGCCCAGTTTTTGTCCGATTTGGCTGATTCTCGAACTTGATCTCAGTATTCACGACAAAAACATGTACCCAAAGTTTCAAGTCGATATCTCCAAAACTGCGACCGCTATCGTGGGGACGGACAGACGGACATCGCTAAATCGACTCAGGAGGTGATACTGATCAAGAATATATATACTTTTCCATACCGGACACGCCTCGTTATGGGCGTTACAAACGTTGTGACAAAGTTAGTATACCCTGCCACTGTGAGTGTGGGGGTATAATTAGTAATCATCGTATATTGAGTGAATCTAGCCTCAAATTGGGTGGCACGGGGTTACAGCTGCCACAAAGTACATCCTTGGACATTTTCTGGGTGGATTACTGAATTTTAAATATAGATTTAGAAGCTTACTAAAATACAGGGGTAGGAGGCTCACGGAAGGATTCTACCTTTTAGAAATGTAGCCCAAATTGCTGCGCCAACATATATGAAAAATAATTCTAGTGCTGAAATCCGGGACCGATTTTGGTAAAATTTTACATTTAAAGTTCAAAGCTTCACAGGTGGTATTTACCGTCAACTAGAACATCTTTTGCCCATCACCTGACGGATTTGGGGAGTCCTTAAAAATCAGCTACTTAGATGGATGTATTCTTTGAAGAATTCTCTACCATTTCTTCTAAAATCCCATTACTTTAAGCTTTACTCCAAATTTTTAAAATTTATTTTAAACTAGAGAGTGGACTATCTTCGGCTATACCGAAGCTGAAATACCCCCACACTGTAGGAAGAAGTACCTCGAATATAAAAAAATGTGCTCTCAAGACCCTATTTTGACCCAATTATAGGTGGTTTTGGAGCCCGGAACATGTCCAAAATCCATTTCTAAAAATTTCCAATCAAATCCACCAAAAAAAAATTTTGGTCTCAAGACCCCATTCAGACCCTTATATATGTGGCTTCGGAACCTCGGACCATGTCAAAAATACGTTTCTAAACATTTCCAATCGAATACAACAATAAAAAAGACTTGAACAATTTTTACCTTTTTTTTCGGTGTATGGGAGCCACGCCCAGTTTTTGTCCGATTTGGCTGATTCTCGAACTTGATCTCAGTATTCACAAGAAAAATATGTACCTAAAGTTTCAAGTCGATATCTCCACAACTGCGACCTCTATCGTGCGGACGGACAGACGGACAGACAGACGGACATCGCTAAATCGACTCAGGAGGTGATGCTGATCAAGAATATATATACTTTTCCATACCGGACACGCCTCCTTATGGGCGTTACAAACGTTGTGACAAAGTGAGTATACCCTGCCACAGTGTGTGTGGGGGTATAAAAAATCCAATTGTTCTTACACGGGATATATGGGATAATTTGAGGCTCCTGTTACTTTTGACCTAGGAGGCCCAAATTTGTTTGTGAATTCTTTTGATTACTTTTATTATTTGTTTAAAAAAATTTTTAGTTCCTTAAAAAATTAAATGTGTATTTATATACTCGAATTTGAATGAAAATACACGAAAAAAACACGGACAAAAACTGGGCGTGGCTCCCATACACCGAAAAAAAAGGTAAAAATTTTTTATTGTTGTATTCGATTGGAAATGTTTAGAAACGTATTTTTGACATGGTCCGAGGTTCCGAAGCCACATATATAAGGGTCTAAATGGGGTCTTGAGACCAACTTTTTTTTTTTTTTTGTGGATTTAATTGGAATTTTTTAGAAATGGATTTTGGACATGGTCCGGGCTCCAAAACCACCTATAATTGGCTCAAAATAGGGTCTTGAGACCACATTTTTTTATGTTCGAGGTACTTCTTCCTACTGTGTGGGGGTATTTCAGCCTCGGTATAGCCGAAGATAGTCCACTCTCTAGTTAAAATTTTAATCATATTTTTTGTTTTGTGGGCCTCTTATGTCCCATTGGAAATTCCATCAATTACACAATTTTACATTCAAGTCTCAAGAAAATCAGTAAGACCGTTTAGATCTGATGTGGGCTAGAAAAATAAGGAAAAAAATTGAAAAGCTTCTGCCAAAACTTCGGCCATTTTTCGGAAAAACCGAGGCCGAAGCCGAATGTGCATTTTCGGCAGATAACGGCCGAAGCCTATGCCGAAGCCGATTAATCGGTCGGGCTCTAATAATAACTTTCTTTCCACTAACAGATAAAAGAACAAAATCCCAGCGAACGTCTCTTGCAGAAGGACATTTCACTCAATTTGGCAACACTACTCACAGGCGGCGCGGCGCGCTCAACCAGTGATACCTAATTTAGGGTTATTTCCCTTCCTAAGGGAATTTTTTGTTTAATTTTGTCTAAAAGGGATAAAGGTACATTTTTATACCCTGCACATTAGTGTCCAAGGGTATATTGTTTTTGTCACACCGTTTGTAACGCCCATAAGGAGGCGTGTCCGGTATTGGAAAGTATATATATTCTTGATCAACATCACCTCCTGAGTCGATTAGTCCATGTCCGTCTGTCTGTCATTTCGCACGATAACTGTCGTAGCTATCGACTCCAAATTTTGGCATTCCTCTTATTTTGGCGCATAATTGGACGGTATTGAAAATGGGAAACATCGGATAAGAACCACGCCTACCTCCCATACAAAATGGCCGCCAAATTTTTATTATTTTCGTTTATCTTGAGAAATACTGAACCGATTTGGATGCGGTTTTTTGCATTGGGTTGGAAATGAGGTCGGAAACGAAATGGGAATGAAACTGGAACGAAGTGGAATTGGAATTGGACCGGAACAAAATGGAATTCGAACAAAATTTTTAAATGGATCAAGAAACTCAAATTATCGATAAATATTGGAAAATTATCGATAAAATATCTATAAATTATCCAAAAATTATCGATAAAAAATCGATAAATTATCGAAAAATTATCTATATTTTATCCAAAAATTATCGATAAAAAATCGAAAAATTATCGATAAATTATCCATAAAAGAACGATAAATTATCGAAAAATTATCGATAAAAAATCGAAAAATTATCGATAAAATATTGAAAATGTATTAATAAAATATTTGATGAAAAATCAAACCTTGCTTTTACAGGCTATATTGTCAAAAAACTAGAGAGTGGACTATCTTCGGCTATACCGAAGCTGAAATACCCCCACACAGTAGGAAGAAGTACCTCGACCATAAAATTTTGTGGTCTCAAGACCCCATTTTGAGCCCAGTTTTTGTCCGATTTGGCTGATTCTCGAACTTGATCTCAGTATTGAAGAGAAAAACATGTATCCAAAGTTTCAAGTCGATATCTCTAAAACTGCGACCGCTATCGTGCGGACAGACAGACGGACAGACAGACGGACATCGCTAAATCGACTCCGGCGGTAATGCCGATAAAGAATATATATACTTTTCCATACCGGACACGCCTCCTTATGGGCGTTACAAACGTTGTGTCAAAGTGAGTATACCCCGCCACAGTGTGAGTGGGGGTATAAAAATGAGTGTGTTCAAATTAGGTTATTTGTGTGCTAACGGCTTATGCTATAAATACTTAATAATATTTCTCCTATTAAAAAAATTTATTTATTCTCCTATCATATTTTATCTTTATTATTTATATTGCTTATAAATTTTACACCTTTTTGGTTTTTGTTGATAATATTTTATCACGTCCTCTGCAATGCTTTTTGTTTTTTGCCTGACTCTCTAGGAAAATGAATTCTATTCCGTTTGGTGACGTTGGTGAAAATCAAAAGGTTTTGATAGATGTTTTGTGTAGTCAATATGATGGGTTTTCTATTGTACATTTCAATGCTAGAAGTTTAAATACTTTTAAGCTCGATTGTATTAAATATCTTTTTGAAAATTCCAATGTGGATGTAATTCGTATCACTGAAACCTGGCTAATATATAATAATGACATCGCGAACTCCTATTTTGATATTGCCAATAACAAGTTATTCAGAAATTATAGACTTGGTTAAGTTGCAATATATTGCAAAAATTATCTAAACACCAGACTTGTTAGTAAATCATGTGAGTCTAACACGAAGTTACTAGTTTCTTGCGTTTACAATCCAAATAGAAGCTACAGTAAACTTGTTCAAAATCGTATGGAGCTTTCTTCAAAATCTGTGCTCGATTGTCCGATTAAGCTAGTTTGGTTCCTTTGGATATAAAAATGATTTATGTGAAGTTTAGAGCCAGCGCGGAATGCACTTCTTTTTCCCTATACAAAAATGGAAAACATTGGAAATAGTGCTCGGGTTTTGCTGAAACTTTATATAATAGTTAATTTGGGGTCGCTGATCTCAAATATGAACTCAGTTTGAATGTAACACTGTTGGTTTTGCCAATAATTGCAATTCAAATCGAGTGGACGAAACGTCATTTCAAACGAGTACACGATTTTTTTTTACGCTCCGCAAAATAATAAGTTTTTAAAGTTTAAAACCAAGTGCTAAGCCCTAGAAAGTGAATTGTAATTTTTGAGAGTTCTTTGCGGTGGCTCTAACGAGTAATCTTCGATTGGGTCTCTCATTGGTTCCAGTTTGCTGTTTTGGAATGTTTGGTGAGTGGGAGAACATATATAGTTTGACTATATGTATGAGTGTGAGTCTGAATATATAGTGGAGACCCAGAAAGCGATAACGATCGATATTTATTTTCTATGAGATAGCAAGAGTACTTATTTTGAAATAAGTATACTAATATTATAAGTAGGAATAATAATAAATAGCCAATAAACAAAAGTAAATAAAGTTATCAATTTCAACTCGGTACTAGCATTTAGCAACGGTGAACTGAAATTTTTGAGAGTTCCTGGCGGTGTCTCTAACGAGTAATCTTTGATTGGGCCTCTCATTGTGAGAGAACACCGATACAGTTTGACTATACACATATGTATGAGTGCGTGTCAGAATATATCATATATGTAACACTTCTATATTGCTAGTACAATAAAATTTTAACCGCTCGCATTACAGTACAGCTATATAGTTATCTGAGCAAGAAATCTTATTGCGTATGTGTCAAAAAGTGAAATATCAGTTTGAAGAAAACAAAGGGGCGGCTGAATAATTTATTGAGTGAATCAAAAAATCTTTTAAAATCTATACATATAAAACAAAGTCGCGAAATGTGTTACTCATCGCATCAAAAATTAACGGACCACCCTTCGTCTACGTGGTACGCTTCTATGTCGGTCAAGAAAACCCGGAAAATTGTGAAAATCGTGAAAATAGCCTATATTTGTAAATGAAAGGCTTGCGTGCTTTCAGGATCATCGTTATTAACTGCATACTGTCTGAGCTTGCCATAATTTATTTTTCAGTTAGCATAGATCAGATCCATAGATTATACGTGGCGCCGTGGTGAGATGTTTGTTGCATACACAACACGTGACACCGCGGTGGTGACAAGATCACAGCTTCACCATTGCGCTAACTGCCGTTTAATTTTTTGGTTTTCATTTGTTTACTGTGACTGGACAGAATAATTAATATATATATTTGTCCAGGTCTGTCTGTCTATCTGTCTTTCTGTCTTTCTGTCTTTCTGTCTGTCTGTCTGTCCCTAACACTAAGCGATTCAAAATTTACAAACTTCACTTAAAAAATTTTTGTAAGTTGTTAACCTTCTTTTTTTTTAAATGTTAGCCCTTCTTCTGGTGGTTTTTGTCCACACGACGCTGCGTTCGTGAGAAGGAACCAAAGCCACTTACAAATATATTCACACATATATTTGTTCTTATAAATGTTAGCCGCCCTGGTGAGGTATCGAACCCACAACGCAGCGATTGTAAGTAAGATGAAGTAGCGAACTAAGCGCCTTCTCACCAGAGCCATACAATACCTTTACCTAATATCGATTAACTTCATCAA
>OX596010.1:45389890-45476905 GCA_951394025.1 Heteromyza rotundicornis
AATAATAATAAATAATAATAAATAATAATAAATAATAATAAATAATAATAAATAATAATAAATAATAATAAATAATAATAAATAATAATAAATAATAATAAATAATAATAAATAATAATAAATAATAATAAATAATAATAAATAATAATAAATAATAATAAATAATAATAAATAATAATAAATAATAATAAATAATAATAAATAATGATAAATAATAATAAATAATAATAAATAATAATAAATAATAATAAATAATAATAAATAATAATAAATAATAATAAATAATAATAAATAATAATAAATAATAATAAATAATAATAAATAATAATAAATAATAATAAATAATAATAAATAATAATAAATAATAATAAATAATAAATAATAATAAATAATAATAAATAATAATAAATAATAATAAATAATAATAAATAATAATAAATAATAATAAATAATAATAAATAATAATAAATAATAATAAATAATAATAAATAATAATAAATAATAATAAATAATAATAAATAATAATAAATAATAATAAATAATAATAAATAATAATAAATAATAATAAATGATAATAAATAATAATAAATAATAATAAATAATAATAAATAATAATAAATAATAATAAATAATAATAAATAATAATAAATAATAATAAATAATAATAAATAATAATAAATAATAATAAATAATAATAAATAATAATAAATAATAATAAATAATAATAAATAATAATAAATAATAATAAATAATAATAAATAATAATAAATAATAATAAATAATAATAAATAATAATAAATAATAATAAATAATAAATAATAATAAATAATAATAAATAATAATAAATAATAATAAATAATAATAAATAATAATAAATAATAATAAATAATAATAAATAATAATAAATAATAATAAATAATAATAAATAATAATAAATAATAATAAATAATAATAAATAATAATAAATAATAATAAATAATAATAAATAATAATAAATAATAATAAATAATAATAAATAATAATAAATGATAATAAATAATAATAAATAATAATAAATAATAATAAATAATAATAAATAATAATAAATAATAATAAATAATAATAAATAATAATAAATAATAATAAATAATAATAAATAATAATAAATAATAATAAATAATAATAAATAATAATAAATAATAATAAATAATAATAAATAATAATAAATAATAATAAATAATAATAAATAATAATAAATAATAATAAATAATAATAAATAATAATAAATAATAATAAATAATAATAAATAATAATAAATAATAATAAATAATAATAAATAATAATAAATAATAATAAATAATAATAAATAATAATAAATAATAATAAATAATAATAAATAATAATAAATAATAATAAATAATAATAAATAATAATAAATAATAATAAATAATAATAAATAATAATAAATAATAATAAATAATAATAAATAATAATAAATAATAATAAATAATAATAAATAATAATAAATAATAATAAATAATAATAAATAATAATAAATAATAATAAATAATAATAAATAATAATAAATAATAATAAATAATAATAAATAATAATAAATAATAATAAATAATAATAAATAATAATAAATAATAATAAATAATAATAAATAATAATAAATAATAATAAATAATAATAAATAATAATAAATAATAATAAATAATAATAAATAATAATAAATAATAATAAATAATAATAAATAATAATAAATAATAATAAATAATAATAAATAATAAATAATAATAAATAATAATAAATAATAATAAATAATAATAAATAATAATAAATAATAATAAATAATAATAAATAATAATATAAATAATAATAAATAATAATAAATAATAATAAATAATAATAAATAATAATAAATAATAATAAATAATAATAAATAATAATAAATAATAATAAATAATAATAAATAATAATAAATAATAATAAATAATAATAAATAATAATAAATAATAATAAATAATAATAAATAATAATAAATAATAATAAATAATAATAAATAATAATAAATAATAATAAATAATAATAAATAATAATAAATAATAATAAATAATAATAAATAATAATAAATAATAATAAATAATAATAAATAATAATAAATAATAATAAATAATAATAAATAATAATAAATAATAATAAATAATAATAAATAATAATAAATAATAATAAATAATAATAAATAATAATAAATAATAATAAATAATAATAAATAATAATAAATAATAATAAATAATAATAAATAATAATAAATAATAATAAATAATAATAAATAATAATAAATAATAATAAATAATAATAAATAATAATAAATAATAATAAATAATAATAAATAATAATAAATAATAATAAATAATAATAAATAATAATAAATAATAATAAATAATAATAAATAATAATAAATAATAATAAATAATAATAAATAATAATAAATAATAATAAATAATAATAAATAATAATAAATAATAATAAATAATAATAAATAATAATAAATAATAATAAATAATAATAAATAATAATAAATAATAATAAATAATAATAAATAATAATAAATAATAATAAATAATAATAAATAATAATAAATAATAATAAATAATAATAAATAATAATAAATAATAATAAATAATAATAAATAATAATAAATAATAATAAATAATAATAAATAATAATAAATAATAATAAATAATAATAAATAATAATAAATAATAATAAATAATAATAAATAATAATAAATAATAATAAATAATAATAAATAATAATAAATAATAATAAATAATAATAAATAATAATAAATAATAATAAATAATAATAAATAATAATAAATAATAATAAATAATAATAAATAATAATAAATAATAATAAATAATAATAAATAATAATAAATAATAATAAATAATAATAAATAATAATAAATAATAATAAATAATAATAAATAATAATAAATAATAATAAATAATAATAAATAATAATAAATAATAATAAATAATAATAAATAATAATAAATAATAATAAATAATAATAAATAATAATAAATAATAATAAATAATAATAAATAATAATAAATAATAATAAATAATAATAAATAATAATAAATAATAATAAATAATAATAAATAATAATAAATAATAATAAATAATAAATAATAATAAATAATAATAAATAATAATAAATAATAATAAATAATAATAAATAATAATAAATAATAATAAATAATAATAAATAATAATAAATAATAATAAATAATAATAAATAATAATAAATAATAATAAATAATAATAAATAATAATAAATAATAATAAATAATAATAAATAATAATAAATAATAATAAATAATAATAAATAATAATAAATAATAATAAATAATAATAAATAATAATAAATAATAATAAATAATAATAAATAATAATAAATAATAATAAATAATAATAAATAATAATAAATAATAATAAATAATAATAAATAATAATAAATAATAATAAATAATAATAAATAATAATAAATAATAATAAATAATAATAAATAATAATAAATAATAATAAATAATAATAAATAATAATAAATAATAATAAATAATAATAAATAATAATAAATAATAATAAATAATAATAAATAATAATAAATAATAATAAATAATAATAAATAATAATAAATAATAATAAATAATAATAAATAATAATAAATAATAATAAATAATAATAAATAAAAATAAATAATAATAAATAATAATAAATAAAAATAAATAATAATAAATCATAATAAATAAAAATAAATAATAATAAATAATAATAAATAATAATAAATAATTTTCTACTACTATGGTAAGAAATCTACTCCTCAAAATATTATGTGAGTTTCATACAATGTAAAAGTACTGTTAATTAAGCTTATCAGTAGGCTGAAATCGATGGCGCATATTCATAGTCAAATTTAGTAGCTGATAAACTTTAGAACCAGCTTAGTAGCTGCCAGTTCAGTGTATTATCTGTCAACTTAGTAGATTACTAAAGTTAAGTTGGAGCTTAATTTGACTATGAATATGTTTTAAGTTCAGATCATGAATTAGATGAATTTAGAAGCAAACAAAAGCGAGTGTTTTTGAATGAGTCGACAAAATTATTAATGTTTAGCTTTCAAGATAAGCACAAATTAGGATCAAAGTAAAGAGAGTAATAAATCGAGTTCGAAAGTAAGAGTGAGAATTAAACTAAGAATAAGAAAGAAGAAGTGTGCAAGAAGTGCATTGAAAATTAATTATGAAAGATAACGAAATTTACTTATTACCAGTTGCTAATACAAATACAAAAAATACAGAAATGTGAAAACTAATGTAGGTTGCAAAGCGTTCGAAAACATTCCGGCACCCCTGAACACCGTTCAGAAAGCCGGTGTATGGTTCGCCGATAAGGAAGTTGGCGGGGGGTAAGCGGATCAAGATCATTGTCAGAAATAGCTGTCGCGAATTCAAGATTGATTTAATTTGCGTCAGTACTGCATAGTATTCTTCAAACGTCAAAACACTACTGCCCACAACTCGCTTCAAAATTTGAAGTTAAAAATGCATCTTGATTGGCCTTACGCCCACCTCCCACAATCCACCAAAATGTGGTGCCATTTCACTCCTTGTTTGGATAACCAGTCAACCACCTCTTCGCGGTCCAGGACTTTCGTGGCACCTTTGAACGTGGTCCCATTGTCAGAATAGAGATCAGAAGGCTTACCTCGACGAGCAATAAATCTGCGAAAAGCGGCGAGAAATGCGTCGGTTGTTAGGTCACTAAAGAGTTCGAGGTGCAACGCCTTCGTCGACAAGCAAACAAATATTGAAAACCAAGCCTTGCCAATTTTCGGTGTTCTGCCTTTGGAGATCTTGATGGAAACGGGTCCAGCGTAATCGACACCGCAATGAAGGAAACAACGGCTCGCATTCACCCGCGGTGAGGGGAGGTCGCCCATGAGTAGGACACTGGTTGCACGCCGCTGCATAAAACATTTCTTGCAGCTGAAGACCACTTTGCGAACAATATTTTTGCAACCAATTATCCAGTATTGTTGACGAACGATTGGAGCCTCGCGTCCTCCAACCCTTAGGCAACCGAATTCATCCAAAAAATGAGTGAATCGAATTAGAGTTAACTTGTAGTGCAGTGGTTGCTTTTGTTGAAGCAACCACTGCACTACAGCTGACGTTTCACGAAGAATCGTCAGCTGTTGTACGTGTTGGATGATGACGAGTTTCGCGTGCTACAGCTCAGCTGCGCTCAAGCAAGTGCCTGGGAATTTTTATTTTTTCTAATTGAGGCACGATACCAAGTGGATACCAAGTGGGTCATATATTTTTGACGTTTCGGACCGCACTATTCGTTTAATCGGCTCGCGATTGTAATTTGTAGGTTTCACGCCAAAAATGTAACTTTTTACTGAACTTGTGCACCATACTAGATCCGCCATTTTGAATTTTTTTATTTTGATGTCAAATTTGAGGTCAGCGACCCCGAAAACCCCCCTATACCTAGTTTCAAATATGTCAAACCACGGCTTCAATTTTGTCCACCTAGAATTGTATTCTATCCCATAGTGCGCCTTTTAGCTATATCTACATTGAATCGTCTGTACCTTATAATACAAGGCTTGGTTCTCCTACGCAAAAATCTTTTAAAAATCCTTTAGTTTTTGCAACTTTGCATGTTGGCACATTTGAAGTTGTTCACTTGTTTGCACGATGTTGCGCCAAGGGTGCCAGTAGGTGGGCACTTCAGGTATTCTGACAGAATCCAAGGTTCCTCATCCCCATTTCTCAACAATGTTCCATTGTTTGTAGAAAACGTATAGAATAAAAAACAAGCTAAGAATTCCACTTATATTTTCCCTTCTATATTAAAACGATTTTAGATCAGCCTCGATTTTTTTTTGTATTTTTCACTTTTCAACGACCACTTGACTACAGCGACACGTGCATACAACTCAATGATTTATGAAAGTTAACGGTTAATGAGATGAAACGTTGACACTAAACACATTGCCGCTGTCATCGCCACGAACTTCAGAACTAATAGGTGTCAGTAGCTGGGCAGTGCCAGTAGGTGGGCACCCTCCCCTATATTTGGATTGCTATGATCGATGTTCTGCTGATTACTATTCTCGTTGTTTTCATCGTATTCTCCATTTATATTTTGGTCCACTCTATTTTAAGTTCTATAAGAGTTCTTCAAAATGTGTAGTATGCAGCGAAATCCGCCAAGCAAAGGGTTCTGTAATTAATTTATTTTTTTTTTTTAATAAACTTTTTATAGGCGCCAAAAAAAGGGAGGTTTAGGGTTTTCCGATTGGGATGAAACTTTGGAACAATCATTTTTAAGCCCAAAACAACCATTTAGAAGGGCGCCTCAATGCTAAATCGAAAAAAAAATCTGGGCTACCTACCATAATGTGGCATGTTAAATATGCAATACCTCATAAGGTATTGGTAATAGAGCTGTCCAAACTGTCGGTTCCGAAATAATGATAATACAAAAAGTTTAAATGATAAAATCAGAGAAATGGTTTATGACTTCATTAATGCCGGACTGTAGTATTCACAATTTATATAATTAAAAAAAACTTTTGTGTAATGAAATGTGTGTTATGTTCGCGAAAACAAACTGAACAAAGCGAAACAAAATATGCACAATTAGAAGAGTTGCCAGTTAAGTGAAAAATTCCACACAACTTCAACTGAAAAGCTTTATTTTATTTTTTCGCGTTCTAAGTGTAAAGTAAAAAAATCGTTTTCATCGTTCATGTGAAAAGTGGGACATGCGGGACAAATTTCAACATTACAGGACATTATTTACAATTATAAAAACGGTTAGCCGCATTATTTTTACATGTTGAAACATGTGTTTTTTGGAAGTTAACGAAATAGAAATTATTCCGCACAATATTTCGAAGATACCTATTTTTGTTTGCAATTCATTATAGTTTAGTCATAATCAGGTTTCAAAAATATTTCCTAAATCAGTCAAAAGAGTGTTGCCTTCTAGCAAAATGTAGTTGTCAAATCTTTAGGAGCAAAAACAAGGTTGCAAAATGATAATATGTTTAATTTTTGTTGGTTGCAATCAACACTTGTTATGAATTTGTTCGTGTTACTTTTAATTGCTAAATTTGTTAAAGAAATACGTAATGTAATTAAAGAGAGCTATTACAAATGAATGTTTAAATGAAATTTTTTAGAATCAATTTAAAACATATCGATCTTCAACGTAGAATAAAAAAGAGTAAAAAAAGGCCGTACGGCCTTATCTCACTTAGCAAGGATAGCTTCTGGATTTTGATAGTTATTGGAATTTGTATCATCGTAATTACAATCGTAGTCATACTCAATACTATTCTGAAGAGAATACGCATTGTTACCTTCGCACTCTGCTCCAATTTCGTCAGGCATAAAATTTACACTTTGTAATTTTTGATGTGGCGATTGACTAGAATACGACTGCTCACGAGCGTGCTTGAAACCTACAGGTTGAAAAGAATTTTGTTGCTTTCGCGGTTGAGATGCATTAGTTGATAATTTGAAAATTTTCTGTTGAGTGTCTGTAGTCGATAGGAAGGTATGCTACGATCAATCTCCATTGGGGTCGATATTAATATATATATTTGTCAAGGTCTTTCTGTCTGTCTGTCTGTCCGGAACACTAACCGATTCAAAATTTACAACTTCACTTAAAAAATTTTTTTATGTTGTTTTTTTTAATGTTAGCCATTCTTCTGGTGGTTTGTCCACACGACGCTGCGGTCGTGAGAAGGAACCAGAGTCACTTACAATATATTCACACATATATTTTTATACCCCCACACACTGTGGCAGGGTATACTCACTTTGTCACAACGTTTGTAACGCCCATAAGGAGGCGTGTCCGGTATGGAAAAGTATATATATTCTTGATCAGCATCACCTCCTGAGTCGATTTAGCGATGTCCGTCTGTCTGTCCGTCCGTCTGTCCGTCCGCACGATAGCGGTCGCAGTTTTGGAGATATCGACTTGAAACTTTGGGTACATGTTTTTTTCGTGAATACTGAGATCAAGTTCTCTTATAAAGTTTTCTTATAAATGCTAGCTGGTGAGTTATCGAAGCCACAACGCAGCGATTGTAAGTAAGATGAAGTAGCGAACTAAGCGCGTTCTCACCAGAGCCACTAATGCTCATACAATACCTTTACCTAATATCGTTTAACTTCGGCAAGCTGTATGCAAAACGCTTTCATGTATACACATACACAAAAAATCATTTCACATATAAACAAAAATAGCTTCGACCTAAAGCTGCCACCTTTAAGAAAATAACACTGCCACAAGACTACCGTTGCCACCTAACACTATTTTCACCTATTACGGTGGTGTATTAGATTTTCATATTACACTTTCATATTACACTTTCCTATACACTGCATATATTCCCAGTACAACATTATGGTCCGCACACATCAACGCGAAGTACCGCAGCCGCAGCGAAACTTACTCAGAAATTTCATAAAAACAAATAAAAATGTGAATCATTTATAAATTAAAATTCCCAAAAAAAAATACTACAAAATGAACCCCTTTCTTAGAAGTCACTAAAGAAATTGTAAAAGGGGAAATCAAAACTTAAAACTAGAGAGTGGACTATCTTCGGCTATACCGAAGTTGAAATACCCCCACGCAGTAGGAAGAAGTACCTCGAACATATAAAAATGTGGTCTCAAGACCCTATTTTGAGCCAATTATAGGTGGTTTTGGAGCCCGGACCATGTCCAAAATCCATTTCTAAAAATTTCCAATTAAATCCACAAAAAAAAAAAATTGGTCTCAAGACCCCATTTAGACCCTTATATATGTGGCTTCGGAACCTCGGACCATGTCAAAAATACGTTTCTAAACATTTCCAATCGAATACAACAATATTAAAAAATTTTTACCTTTTTTTTCGGTGTAGGAGCCACGCCCAGTTTTTGTCCGATTTGGCTGATTCTCGAACATGATCTCAGTATTCACGAGAAAAACATGTACCCAAAGTTTCAAGTCGATATCTCCAAAACTGCGACCGCTATCGTGCGGACGGCAAAACGGACAGACAGACGGACATCGCTAAATCGACTCAGGAGATGATACTGATCAAGAATATATATACTTTTCCATACCGGACACGCCTCCTTATGGGCGTTACAAACGTTGTGACAAAGTGAGTATACCCTGCCACAGTGAGTGTGGGGGTATAAAAATGTATTTCTCGGAAAGCAGATTCTTGCTACAATAAAAGATTCAGATTCGGTTTTAGTACGTCAAAATACATAATACGAAAATAAAAATTGAAAAAATCCAATGAATAAAACGCTTTGCAATAAAAATAATCGACAATCGGAAATAATGTTTAGCCGTAACAGGTGAAAACATTGTTAGGTGGCAACGCTAGCCTTTTGGTAGCATTATTTCCTTAAAGGTGGCAATGGTAAATCAAAGCTATATTTTTGTGTGTATATACACATTCACCATACAGCTTGATGAACTATATCGCCATTAGCTCAGTTTATTTTATAGCTGGCTGTGGTCTATTGGTTAGAGCTTCGGCCTAATATCGGCCTATGACTGCGGCAGCATAGGGTCAACCGGTCGTATTTTTTTTTTTGAATCCATTGCTTGATATTCTTGTTTCTTTTTTTAATCTTTTATTTTTAATGTAACAGTTCAACTTAACACAATTACATCATCAAACAAAATTTCTTTCTATTCTTTACAAAATTTAATAAAAGTTCACATATTTCACAAATGATTTTCATATGTATATATAAATAATGGAGTTCACCATACGGCTTGGTTTACCTAACCGCCATTAGCTGAAATTATATTATAGCTGGCTGTGGTCAGTTGGGTAGAGCTTCCGCTTTGTCTGCGGCAGTCTTGGGTTCAACCCCGTCACCGATCGTATTTCTTTTTTTTGAATCCATTGCTTGACATTCTTTTTTTAATCTTTCTTTTTTAATTCTTTTTTAATGTAACAAAATTGTTTTCTATTCTTTACAAAATTTAATAAAAAATTACATATTTCACAAATTTCTATAAAAACTAGAGAAAGGACTATCTTCGGCTATACCGAAGCTGAAATACCCCCACACAGTAGGAAGAAGTACCTCAAACATAAAAAAAATGTGGTCTCAACCCTATTTTGAGCCAATTATAGGTGGTTTTGGAGCCCGGACTATGTCTAAAATCCAATTCTAAACATTTGCAATCAAATCCACAAAAAAAAAATTGGTCTCAAGACCTTATGTACCCCCTTATATATGTGGCTTCGGAACCTCGGACCATGTCAAAAATACGTTTCTAAACATTTCCAATCGAATACAACAATAAAAAAGACTTGAAAAATTTGTACCCTTTTTTTCGGTGTATGGGAGCCACGCCCAGTTTTTATCCGATTGGGCTGATTCTCGAACTTGATCTCAGTATTCACGAGAAAAACATGTACCCAAAGTTTCAAGTCGATATCTCCAAAACTGCGACCGCTATCGTGCGGACGGACAGACAGACGGACATCGCTAAATCGACTCAGGAGGTGATGCTGATCAAGAATATAAATTAAGAAGTGCCATGTTGCACAAAATAAAAAACAAAGGTCCGTTCCTTGCTCGAGGACCGAGCTGTTTAATATCCTAAAATCAACTAACTACTAAGGACAAAATTACTTAAAACTAAACCTAGCCATGTGCCCTAAAACAGCTGCTCTCCCGCATCGAACATGCAGATCCCCCACGTTGCACATGTGTCGTGGATCGCGCCAGTGACGTCAACATTATTGTCAACGCGAAGTATTGATTGCTGGTGTGGTCTCCGCAATACTTGCAGATGGTGCACAATGAGTGGTATTTATGTGTGGTATACGCAATGACTGCTGATGGTGCGCAGTATCGATACCTGCTATGCCTTTTTACTTAAGCAACTACTTTGTTGGTGGGTGATCGTATTAACTTATATACTTTTCCATACCGGACAAAGTTAGTATACCCTGCCACAGTGAGTGCGGGGTTATAAAAATTTACATTTAAATTTTAAAAACATAGAAAATATTTTTGCATCTAAAATATATTTAGTAAACATTAAATTTTTTCAAATTAGTGTGTTTTTTTCCCGTGCATGGCACGGGCAAATTTACTAGTACTGGTAATATTTGAGTATGTACGTATATTTGGATGATTACCATGCTGAACCTGTTGGTATTGCGGCACTGTTGGCCTGGGTCTATACGGCCTTAGCGATGACTCCTTTTAAGTTCTTGAGCCAACACGAGTGCATTGGGAAGATAAATTGATAAATTATCCTGTCTCAAAATGCTTATCTCATTTTCTGAAACGTATATCGGTATTTCACCTGTATCAAAATGCTTACCTTGCGATTATTGCCCTTCAATTAGGGACTGTATTAAAAAATGATAGAGCAGTATTCGCTGAATCTGTAATTTTATTCTTAAATATACCCATTGCGATGTAGTATTTTCCTTATAATTTTCTTTATAATAGTTCATTGCAAAGTTAGTGGCAGAACGCTAGGGAGGGTATGATGAAGCATCTCCATTAAATTGTGGGAGGGATTTAATTAAATCTAAACTAGCATTTCTCGAATCTACCGCCTGTGACAATAGTGACTGGCAAATAAGGTTCCACGCTAGGTGGTTCTAACCTATTAAGAGCCTGAGTAAGACGGTTGATTTCCTCCGTTAATTCCTGCCGACTTCCTCTAACTATTTATAATACCTGTTCGCGGCTGACACTAATTTTTGATAAAGAAAGAAACAATTCAACAATTACGTAAGTCAGGGACGTAACCAGAAAAAAATGTCGAGGGGCTGTTCATAAATTTTGTTTACTTATACTTTAGAAAAAGTCTAGACCAAACCAAATTCGGCACCCTAAAGCGCTCCAAACTGCCCTTCCCTTCATGCTTTCATTTAAAAAAAACTTTCATTTGATTCACAGAAAATTTCGAATAACTAAAAACTTTCACTTTAATGTAAATGTAAACCGTGATATTCGAACCTTAATAACGACTGCTAGAACTGCAATTTTTCCAGTTTTTGGTTCACGAAAGCTTTTAATGAAATAAAATATCAATGAGATACGGAAGTTTCTCTTAAATTCAGTTTAATTTTTTCCCCCATTTTTTCGCATACTTAACACTATAACTCCTTACAAGGTCATTTGCGGTCCCCCTCCCCCCCTCCATACGATTTTTTCGTTTCTCGACCAGAGGAATCAACTGGCGGAAGTTTGTCCTCTTAGTCTGGGACACCCTGTATAGTTTAAAAAACATCTTTCGATTCAGTCATAAGGCGGATTGGCCTTTCTATTTTGAAACTTTGCAGTGATTGCCATTGAAAGAAGAGTTTGCAAGTTATTCGCATATCAAAATAAAGCAAATATCAAAAATATTTAATTTAATTTTTTAAATATACCTGTGTTTTGTGGCTTGTATAGAAAGTAAGATAACATTGACATCTCAGGGGGCACGAATTGTTCACGATAGGTTGGTTTGTCTTCCTTCATATTGTTAGATGTATTGTTAGTTCCAAATGATCCCAAAATCTTCATATTTAATTTCACTCTTTGCTTTGTAATAGATGTGACAGTATTCCAAACACTATTCTCGTCTGTTGTTTCTTCTAATTGTTGATTCTGGGTGTTTAAGATAACTTGGCTCTGTGAAGTGGCCTTTCTTAACAATTTTTTCATGCCCCCACCAAATATTGTGGACCACGTCTCATTTGTAAAAATTTGCCCGACTAGTCTGTACAAAATACGGCAATCGCATGTCGCTAATGCGTAAATAGTAAGTGACATATATGATGCTATAAAAGATTCCAGTAGTAAAACGTTTAATTTGGGAATGTCTTCATCTTTTTCTTGAGCTAAAAGTGCTCTTAAATTTGTTACTCCAGGCCATTTTGAAGGCGATGTGCTTATAGCTGGCGGTTCTTCAACTGAATATTTTCTTTTTCTATTGTAGATATTTGTATTTCCAATAAGATGAGAACACTCAAACGAAGAGTTTAGTTTCGCAATATTCTCGATTCCTGGACTCTGAAATCCATTCAAAGTTGAATTGCTAACGACAAAACTTTCAGAGTCACATAATGATTGGTATATGCATGACGATAACGCAACCGAAAGATCTCGTAATATGAATATTTCAGAGAAAGTATTGGATTCCAATCCGGGAAACGGCGATATATTAATAATACTCTGCAGCATATCGACTGTTTGAGACTAGAAATAAAAAATGTATTTTGAATTAATGAATAGTTCATTTACAGCGTTACACCGAGAGAAAAAAATAACAGTTTCGCCGTTAAAAACCATTCGACAGTCGAAAAACTGTCAAATTGACAGCGAAAACTGTTTAAATAAAAGCGAAAACTGATCATTGTAACAGTTTTTCGACTGTCGGATGGTTTTTAACAGTTTTTTCTCTCGGTGTACAGCGTTTGGCTCCGCTACTTCTAGCCTCAGAAAGATGCAAACCGGTAAATCAGTTTTTTTTCATCAAAATTAATTTCTGAATTTTTTTAAAAAATTAAACACATAGTCGAATTAAATTTTAACCATAACGCGCAAGCAAAACTACTGCAAAATTATTGAGCTATTTTTAATAAAATATATAAATTAAAATTATTCATTTTTGTTTTTATAAAAATTTTCACCGCCAACAAATACACCTCATGAGGTATGGGTATATTCACATTGGTTTGATGTTTGTAACACCAAGAAGGAGATGTGTCCGGTATGGAAAACTATATATACAGTGGGCGAAATTTACATAGGCGCAGGTTGAAAATAAGTTATTTAAGCTAGATTTTTACTAGTATTTTAGAGGATATTAGTCAAAAATCCGTATGATACTAAATTAAAAAAAATTTAAAGACAAATCGCATTTTTAACTTACATTTTACCATTTTTGAGAGAAAAGAAGAAAAATAATAAATTTTAAGCGAAGTTTACTTAGTTGCATCTATTTTAATATTCCAAATTGTGTTTTTTACTTTAAATAATTATAAGTGTGATATATTTAATATTTGGTTTGACATCCATTACATTGGATCAAATTAAATAAATGGTCAGGAAGCGAGTCTATTTACTTTTGAAGCCCTTTTTTGTCCACATCCAGCCATGATTGCAAAATTTATGTTTTTAGCTCAGCTACTATGGAATATTGTCTCTCATTTGCATGCACATCATCATCGTCTGTATGGTAGGACCCTTTTTTAATTTAGTAATCTAATATTTACATATCTGTGCACATTTGACAAAACAACTTCTCTCGAGATATGACAATTTTCCAGGATTTTAATCATAAATATAGAATTTTAATACGCTTCTTTTGGTATAGTCGTCATATTTTTACGAAGATATATCGGCTTTCCAGTTTTTTTTTAAAACTGTATTTGATAAAACAGCTTTTATCGAACAGATTTAAAAGTTTCAAGAACTCAATGGAAAAAGTCGTTAAATCTATTTGACAAAACAACCTCTCTTCATTTATTCCAAATTCCTTCTTACAAAACAACTTCTGTCAAATGCGTAATTAAAAATTCCCCCTTAACAAAACCATTTGTCTTGACATAAGCAACTAAAATTTTGTTTACTATTTTACAAAACCATTGCTCTTAGGCAGGTACGTAGTCAGGGGGTGACTGGAGGGGCTAAAGCCCCTCGATTTTTTTCTTAAATATCAGAAAGTAATGTGATTTCAACTTTATCATCACAGCATTGTTGCCAGTATATTCGTACGAAAATTTCCACAAAAACATTTAAAAATCTTATTTTTTGTTCGCCAAAGGAAACACATAATTTTACATTAGGGGTTTTCAAGAGCCTTGTGTAACGGAGTAAAAAAGTAAAGTGAAAACCCCTATTTGATCAAAATTTGTAATAACTAGAAAGTGAACTATCTTCGACTGTGCCAAAGCTGTAATATCCCCACACAGTAGGAATTTAGGAATACCTAAAATAAAAAGACCCTAATTTTGAGCCATTTATAGGTGGTTTTGGAGCCTCGGACCATGTCCATAATCCGTTTCAAAAAATCTCTAATTTTTTTTGGCGGGTAATATTGTTTTTTTTTAATTAAAATCAAAAATGCATCTTTAAGGAAGGGCTAACTTTCAAAAGACTGCTTAAGTCCTACAAGATTTGGAAGGAATTGAAAGACTTCAAGGGAATGCCAAGGAATTGCTAAAGACTTGAGAGAATGCAAAGCAGTCTTCAAAGACTGCAGTCATGACTGAAATCCAAGACTTAAAAAAAATGAGATCAGTCTTTTGAACTGCCCAAAGAATGGGGACTTAAAATTTTTAAATCTTCAATCCCAAAAGACTTAAGACTTCAAATATTTTCATTGCCATTCCAAGAACTTTGATTCCCGAAAGATTGCAGCCTTTCACAGCTCTGTGTCAAAGTTGGTATATCCTGTCTTAGTGAGCGTGGAGGTATAAAAATGCACTCAAAATCGGAAATATCCCTCAACTGGTAATTCTTCAAGAAAAGTCCATGGATTTGACAACAACTCTTAAACATGCAAAAATATTATTGGATATCCTACAAAAGTATCGGCAAAATGCAGAAGACATTTTTATGTCCACTTTTAGTTCTGCTTCAACACTTTTCAAACGGACCTACAACTTCCAAGACTTTGCCAAGCAGACATCAAGTGCACATCTTGGCACTACATCCGTTGAAGAATATTTCAGGGTGTCTGTATTCATACCTAGCGTTGAAGGTCTAAATCAAAATATATCCGATAGATTTATTTCAAACTAGCTGGGTCGGACCCTCTTTGCTGGGCCTAAAAAACATTTTTATTGTAATAAAACCTCTGCACCTGTGCTATGTTCTGTTGTTAAGTCACAGAAAACAAATGAAAAGCAAAAAATTAAACGGCAGTTAGCGCAATGGTGAAGCTGTGATCTTTTCACCACGGCGGTGCCAGAAACATCTCACCGCGGTGTCACGTGTTGTGTATGCAACAAACATCTCACCACGGCGCCACGTATAATCTGTGGATATGATCTATGCTAACTGAAAAATAAGTTATGGTAACCCCAGAAAGTATGCAATGGTGTGCGGTAGTACTTGCATTAATAACGATGATCCTGAAAGCACACAAGCCTTTCGCTCACAACTATATGAAGACGAACCCAGAACTATGCAGTGAATTGGCTATTTTCACGATTTTCACACTTTTGCGGGTGGATTTCTTGACCGACATAGAATCGTACCACCAAGACGAAGGCAACACAAAATAAATTATCCAAATCGGGTGCTCCGTTGATTTCTGATGCGATGAGTAACACATTTCGCGACTTTGTTTTATATATATAAATGAAGATGTACAGTCAAGTCTTCAGGAGGGGTTACTCCATTGCCAGCACCTGCTACTAAATCTGTATTTACATTAAACCGCCTCACGTTGTATGGACGAACAAAAAGTGGCCCGGGTCACCCCCTGGAAATGTACTTTGGTCTATTTTATGGTGATTCTCAAAATATTTCGGCTCTAGCAACTGTAATCCGTGAGCTGGACCATTTACAAAAAACCTCTATAATTACATACAAAATAGCAAATTTAGCCTTTTTTGATGGTGGCAAGACCATCAAAAAAGTGCCAAATTGACGCTCTGCCGCACAACGGTAACGCTGTCTGGCCCTAAAATTCAGGAGGAATTGTTCTCTATCTTAATGCGATATCAAATGCATAAGCATGTAGTAGACGTCTGCAAAAATGTACTTACTTCTATTTCCGAAAACTTTACCCTATTTCTATGTCAAATATTTACTTCATTTATTTAGACACAAGCACTATCGGTAGCATACTCTCTCTTGACAACATTTGTTTTGTTCTCATCAACACATGTACTGTAAACCGCCTCACGTTGTATGGACGAAAAAAAAAAGTGGCCCGGGTCACACCCTGGAAATGTACTTTGGTCTATTTTATGGTGATTCTCAAAATATTTCGGCTCTAGTAACAGTAATCCGTGAGCTGGACAATTTACAAAAAACCTCTATAAATCATGTTTTTTACATGCACGTATTTCTTTATATTGTTTTGGGTCAAATAAACTTTCTGAAATAATAGAAATTGACAAACTACACAAACCCACACAAGTCCCTTATTTTTGCGATTTTTTTTTAGCATTTTTATTGAATTTTTTTTAGTTTTTTTGCATTTTTGGTTCTGAAAAATAGTACAGAAAACCCCACAAAGTATTCTTCACAAATTTAAAAAATAGATTTCTATCCGAACTTTGTAGCTATTTCATCAACCTCGACATACAATATTCATATTTCAGAACCAATAATTGTGAATTTACTTTAAGTTTGTGGATTTAATAATAAATATTCACAATCAACTTTATATCTCAAATCTAAGAAGACGCAAAAAAAACGTTATAACATGAGAAACAGACATATTTGGTGTTTCGTGTATTCAGTGACCTATAGTAAAATTTTACGGGGAACATTTTTCTTGAACATATTGACCCTCTAATCCCCTTATTTCTGTCACTTTTTAACCGAAACCAAATAAAAATGTGCAAAAAATCAATTTAAAGTGGTTAAAAAAAATCGCAAAAATATCGGACTTGTCCTGGTTTGTGCAGTTCTTCAATGTCCATTTTTTTCATAAAATTTATTTCATCCTAAACAATATAAAGAAATACGTGCATGTAAAAAACATGATTTATAGAGGTTTTTTGTAAATTGTCCAGCTCACGGATTACAGTTGCTAGAGCCGAAATATTTTGAGAATCACCATAAAATAGACCAAAGTACATTTCCAGGGGGTGACCCGAGCAACTTTTTTTTTCGAGGCGGTTTAATTTACATATGATTTCCTTAAACTCCTTTTAGAGCATGCAGGCCCCTTCGCAGGAATTTCCTTTAGGAGGTTTTATACAAAACTTAATTTTTTTAAATGTAGTCCCACCTGTCCATGGAAGCACTCAGAAGCTTGCCAAATCCTACCTGGCATGATTCGTCCGAGAATCACCATAAAATAGACCAAAGTACACTTCCAGGGGGTGACCCGGGCCACTTTTTTTTCGTCCATACAACGTGAGGCGGTTTACAGTACATGTGTTGACATGTGTTACAGTACCGATAGTGCTTGTGTTTAAATAAATGAAGTAAATATTTGACATTGAAATATGGTAAAGTTTTCGGAAATATAAGTAAGTACATTTGTGCAGACGTCTACTACATACTTATGCATTTGATATCGCATTAAGATAGAGAACAATTCCTTCTGAATTTTAGGGCCAGACAGCGTTACCGTTGTGCGGCAGAGACTCAATTTGGCACTTTTTTGATAGTCTTGCCACCATCAAAAAAGGCTAAATTTGCTATTTTGTAGCAATTACACCGTTCGACAAAAATCAACTTTTGGTAACGCACATGATGATGACTAATAGATTTTGTTAGAGGGGGTTAAAAAAGAGTACACGTGTCTCTCAGTTTTTCTAGATCAAATCTTAAAACCGCCTTTGCACAAATTAATTACTAGAGCCCGACCGATTAATCGTCTTCGGCATCGGCTTCGGCCAAAAATGCACATTCGGCTTCGGTTTTTCCGAAAAATGGCCGAAGTTTTGGCCGAAGCTTTTCAATTTTTATACCCCCACACTCACTGTGGCAGGGTATACTAACTTTGTCACAACGTTTGTAACGCCCATAAGGAGGCGTGTCCGGTATGGAAAAGTATATATATTCTTGATCAGTATCACCTCCTGAGTCGATTTAGCGATGTCCGTCTGTCTGTCCGTCCGTCTGTCCGTCTGTCCGTCTGTCCGTCTGTCCGTCTGTCCGTCCGCACGATAGCGGTCGCAGTTTTGGAGATATCGACTTGAAACTTTTTTTACATGTTTTTCTCGTGAATACTGAGATCAAGTTCGAGAATCAGCCAAATCGGACAAAAACTGGGCGTGGCTCCCATACACCGAAAAAAAAGGTAAAAATTTTTTATTGTTGTATTCGATTGGAAATGTTTAGAAACGTATTTTTGACATGGTCCGAGGTTCCGCAGCCACATATATAAGGGTCTAAATGGGGTCTTGAGACCAATTTTTTTTTTTTTTGTGGATTTAATTGGAAATTTTTAGAAATGGATTTTGGACATGGTCCGGGCTCCAAAACCACCTATAATTGGCTCAAAATAGGGTCTTGAGACCACAATTTTTTATGTTCAAGGTACTTCTTCCTACTGTGTGGGGGTATTTCAGCTTCGGTATAGCCGAAGATAGTCCACTCTCTAGTTTTCCTTATTTTTGCGACACCGAAAACCAAAACTAATTTTTTACGATACGATTTTCTAGCCCACATCACATCTAAACGGTCTTACTGATTTTCTTGAGACTTGAATGCAAAATTGTGTAATTGATGGAATTTCCAATGGCTGCCACAAAGTACATCCTTGAACATTTTCTGGGTGGATTACTGAATTTTAAATATAGATTTAGAAGCTTACTACTTGCCCTGATGTCTATGTTAAAAGGAGTCCTGGTAAACTGTATGAAATTTCAAATATATTGGTAGGAGGCTCACGGAAGGATTCTACCTTTTAGAAATGTAGCACAAATTGCTGCGCCAACATATATGAAAAGTAGTTCTTGTGCTGACATTTAAAGGTGGTTTTTACCATCAACTAGAACATCCTTTGTCCATCACCTGGCGGATTTGGGGAGTCCTTAAAAAACAGCTACTTAGATGGATTTATTCTTTGAAAAATTCTCTACCATTTCTTCTAAATTCCCATTATTTTAAGCTTTACTCCAAATTTTTAAGTGATTTTAAAAAAATCCAATTGTTCTTACATGGGATATATGGAATAATTTGAGGCTCCTGTTAGTTTTGACCTAGGAGGCCCAAATTTGTTTGTGAATTCTTTTGGTTACTTTTATTATTTGTTTAAATAAATTTTTAGTTCCTTAAAAAACTAAATGTGTATTTATATACTCGAATTTGAATGAAAATACACGAAAAAAACAAGATTTAAAGGGTTTTTATTTAAGTATCGGCTTCGGCTTCGGTATAGGCCTTCGGCGTCGGCCGAAGTAATAGGCTGCCAATTGACCTTCGGCATCGGCCTGAAAATGCTTATCGGTCGGGCTCTATTAATTACATATATGAGCTAGACTAGAAAAAACCAAGATATTTTTAATTTTTTAAAGATTTTTTTACTTTAAAATTTTTTACTGGTGAACCAAATTTTAAATTTCTGCATTGTTTCTAGCCTAGCTTGATGAGTTTATATCTTATTGTAAAAAGTTAACATGTTTTTTAAAGGTATGTTTTTCCTCTATCAAATGCATATTTGATCCCGAATACCGAGATCCCGGTCCATTTTTAGTCCCGAAAATCCCGGGTTTTTTTTTTCATAATCCCGGGATATTCAGCATTAGTTTTTAAATAAATTAGTTCATAAAAAAATGTTAATACAAGAAAAATGTAACTTTCCATCGCTCTTTTGACAACATTTTGACCACACAGAAATGGGAAAAGTGAGTTGAAAAACTCAAAACATCAAAATGTTCTTTAAAAAAAATTAGGGAATACTTTGAATAATATAAAACAAACAATAATTCCAATAAAATTGTTTGTGCCCAAAACTTTTTCCTTAAGAAAAAAAATGTATTCAGAAGAAAATTTACCTTTTCAGTCTTAATTACTTAATACAAATATTTAAGTAAAACTGGAAACTGATATAAAAGTAATGTTCAAACCTTACTTAAGCATATTTTAAATTGAATTCTGTCTTTTCTAAAGAAACTGAATCTCAAATACTGAAAATAATTAATTCATTCATTTGTACCTTTATTAAATCGAAATAAATTTGATGGTTATTTATTTAAGCAAAAACTATATTTTTTCCATTAAAAGTTGTAAAAAATAATTTTTTTATTTTTTTAAAATGTATATTGCTTGAAAAATTATTATTAATTTGTGTCTTTTTTTACAGTAAAGTAGTAGGTGTTGGAATGCAATCACTTGGTAATTTTTCAGTTCATAAAATCTAATTCATGAAAACATGAAATTAAATAATATCAGTTTGTCTTTTAAAAGTTTCATGCAGTTAGAAATAAGAGCATGCAATGGTTATGGCTTTGTAGTCTTTTGTGTTTAGTATTACTTTTTTAGTTTTTAGTATTACTTTGATTAGTATTTACTCAATCCTATCTTCCATATTAAAAGTTGACAATTGAAACAAAAATGTATTACAGGTCAGCTGGTGGCAAGTCCCTTTTTCCAATTGGAATAGGGTTTTGGATCCATAGTTATTCCAAGATCTTGAAACGAATTTAATGTTTCAAGTTCTTCATTTTCGATTTTATAAGTGTGTAAGATGAGGTTCACTCTTCTAAAAGTCATTTGTTTGCATTTCTTCAAGTTGAGATTCATATTGTTTATTGTACACCAGTTACATAGCTTGTCAAGGTCCGTATGTAAAATTATTGTTTCACGATTGTCATTGAATGAGTGGAAAAGTTTGACGTCATCTGCATACATTAAAATATGGCTATTTTTGATGATAGATGGTAGATCATTTATAAATAGCAAGAAGAGAACAGGTCCAAGGTGACTTCCTTGGGGTACACCAGATGTAACATCAAATTCAGTTGATTTTGTTGTTTTGAAAATAACTCGTTCTATCCAATAAATATGAATTAATCCATTTTAATAATCCTGGCGGAAATCCAAATTTCGACAGTTTTAAAGTTAATAATCTATGGTTTACTAAATCAAAACCTTTGCTAAAATCAGTGTAAATTACATCAGTTTGCAATCCTTTTTCAAAATTTTCGATTACATGAGATGAAAATTCTAACAAGTTAGTTGTAGTTGACTTGCCAGGTAAGAATCCATGTTGAAAAGGTGAAATCGATTTGAAGATACTAGAGTTTATTTGAATGCAAATAATTTGTTCAAAAAGTTTTGTAATTGCACTTAATTTTGCTATTCCACGATAGTTTGTAATACTTGATTTGCTGCCGGATTTATGCAGTGGTATTATGAATGATGATTTCCAGGAAACTGGAAAGTTTCCACATGAAAGGGAATGTTTAAATAATAAAGTGATAGGTACAACAAGCTCTTCAGAACATTCTTTCAGAATGCACGAAGCTATGTTAGCTGGACCACCTCTGAAACCAATCTTTAGTTTTTTGAGATGTTCCAATACTATAACTTCATCAATGACAGGTTGTAAAACATCAAAAGGTGTTATATCAAAAGGATAGGTATTGTGGCGGTAAGAATCCACACAATATGTTGTTTTGAAAAAATTGGCAAAAAGATTGCATATAGTTTCTTCATTATCGGATTCAACGTCATTATATTTCATTAGCGATGGATAGCCACTATCTTTACGTTTAATATTGTTAAAGTTCCAAAAAGACTTTGGGTCTTGCTTCAAAGATGTTCTCACTTTGTTTAAATAGTTGTTATAATTTAATTTGCAAGTAAAATTATATTTATAACGTAGATATGTATATTTCGATAAGTCAGTTAATCTGTGATGTTTTTTATACAATCTGTAATATTTAGTTTTAGAATTTCTTAGTTTTCGCAGATCGTTGTTGAACCAAGAGGGGTCTTTAGTTTCCTTTAGATTCGTTTTAGGAACCGCATACTCAAAACAATCATTAACATTTTTGGTAAACGTTTCTACTAATTGTTCGAGGAGATCGGCTGTCATTAAGCAATTTGTTTTAGTTAAATAAGACCAGTTAATATCAGATATACGTTTTTTTTAGTTTTGTGCAATTAGTTTTCTTGAAGTCAAAAACTGTTGTAGAATTGTTATTGTTATAGGAGAGTTGTGTATGGAGAGTTATTATAATTTCTAATGTGGGATGGTGAGCATCATCAGGCAGCGTTAGAGGAGCTGACCGCGATATATTTAGATTAGAGAAATCGTCAACAAATATCAAATCCAGGATTCGGTTGTTTGTATTAAGATTTTGGTTGATTTGTGATAAACCTTGTAAGGCAAGAGAGTTAAGGAACTCAATATCGTTCAAATTATTAGATGATGGAAGCAGTTTAAAAGGGTTATCAATATCGCTTTCCCAACAAATACTTGGCAGATTGAAATCACCTGAAACAATAACATGCTCATTTGGTTTCAGTCTGGAACAAAATTAATTAATAACTGATAGGTGTTTTAAGTAAATTTCACTGGAAGAGCTCGGAGGAATGTATGTGCACGTAATGAAAACATTTAAAGACTGATACTTTACTTTGACACAGAAAAATTCAATATTTGAAGCATCTTGTAAAATAACTTCTTCTGAAAAATAAGTGGATCGAATGGCAATCAAACAACCACCTCCACTTGTAGTATTATTTAGTATTGAATTACGATCTTTGCGGAAAACAGAATATTTATTACATAAAATTTCAGTACTTAGTGTTACGGGTTTTAACCACGTTTCAGTAAAAATTAATATATCATATTCTAAATCAAAACTAGTTACAAACAGATCTTTAATTTTGTGGTTAAGACCGCGAACGTTTTGATACAAAATGGAACAAGAATTTGAAGAATTTAGTTTTTTGGAACATTTATCTCGGGTACACGAGGTAAACGTGCCATTTTAGGAGCTCGAGGATTTTCATGTGGTATAAACTCACGGATGAAAGCATTTGGATTCCAAAAGTTAGGGTTCAATGCACTATCAAATAAATGTTCAGGAATCAATTTAACGATGAATTTATACGGGCATAGTTGTAATTAAATTTGAATACTTGTATGTTGTCGGGAGAAACTTTTAGCTGCGCAGATATGTGATGCAACACATCTTCAGCTGTAGTGTCCCTCGCAAACCGAGAAATAAAAATGGATTTTCTTGGTGGGACAACAACAAGCTTTTTAGGTTGTGACACAGTATTAGGACTCGAAGCAGGTTTTGGAGCAGAATTAAGATTAGGAGCAGCTGTTTTTGGTGCCACTTTAGCGGACGAAGTTATCAAGTCAACGTCGTTTGTAGAACAGTCGCTGACTTGATTATCAGAAGTTGATTTGGCGACATCTTTCTCCTTTGTATAAGCAACATAAGGAGAAAGGTTAAAGGCTTCAGGCAAGTTCGGTGCCAGACCAATTGGTGTAGACAATTGGTCTGAGTCTAAATCTACACAGGAATCGGAATAATATTTATTTTACTCCTCAAATTTAAATTTTTTCGCGCGCTCTTTGGAGAGACGTAGTCTTTATCCAAAAACTTGAACTCGTTGAAAAAGCTCTCATAATCGGCTTATTTTGTTTGGATGAACGACATCTCATTAGCGATTTCTAAAAATCCCTTTCTGGTTTGACGAATCACCCTAACTATAGCCGAGTCGACTTTGCGGCATTTGGTGCAAGACCAACGTAAACCACACTTTCTATCTTCAAGGTCATCAATCAGACGTGCCTTTAAGGAAACACATTTGCAATGGTAAATGCTTTCACAAAACCAACAAGAAACAAAAGGTTCCTTTTTACTCTTCACGTTACACTTGCGAAGAGAGCACGACATTTTAGTTAAGAAAAAAAAAAATAGAAATAAAAATGTTCAAAAATTTATGATATTAAATTCAAAATTTAGGCACTCTAGTGTATATGAAACAAAAAGCATGCACTGAAAAATGATCACTATTTAAGAACCTGTGTAAACAGTTTGAGACGCAGTGGAAAATACTGATAATATCAGAAACGTCAAAAAGGACAGCTTAAAGCTCACAGATAAAATATATTGATACAAACAACAAAGTTGTAAATTTTGTTGTTGTTATACTTAGCTTAGCAAGGCAGCACAGGAATTAGCGAAAATAACACACTAAACTATGAAATGTTCACTATATATTATGCACTTTAGCTAGACTTTATTTTTATTGTCAATTTAAAATAGCTTTGAACTTGCAACGTATGTCCATTGTGCTGCACATTCTCTCAATTTGGCGATATCAAATACATGTGACGTAAATAGTATTCGAAATGCCTTAGGCACTTTAAAAATCATCTATAATTTTTTTAACACCCCGAAGCGGCAGGCTGTGCTACAAGAATGTGTTCAAAAATATTCTTGTCCAATTTTAAAGAAAAAATTAAAGAATGTGTGTCCTACGCGATGGGTACAGAGTTGTGAAGCTGCACACTGAGGGGAAAAAATATGGAAATATTGATATTAAATACGGAAATATTAAATTTTTTTATTTATTTAAATTGGGAAAAAAAGTTTTTCTTTTTTTATTTATTTGCACTTTTTTTAAGTTATTTATATTTTACTTTATTCAATTTCCTTAGAATCATTTGTAACAACTTTTCCCCAAATTCAGTTTTGCTGGAATTTGAACCGAGAACCTCTGGAGTTTGGAGTGCGCTCTAACCGACTCGTTTATTTCCGGCATTATTCACAAGCGTATAAATGTTTGTATATTGCTCAGCAAATCTTATAAATTTAAGTTTTCAAGCAAGCGTTGATTTTTTTTCTTCTAAAAATGTAAACTGAAGTTTTCGAATCTAAAAATAGAAACTCACAAAAAAACATTGTTTATTTTCAGCTTCATATATATTTCAGTTTAGACACAGAAAAATTATGCCAGTGATAGATCAGTGTGAATTTCATATTTCCAATTCGCAGAGGTCGTAGGTTCAAGACTGGCTGGCGGAAATGAAGTTGTTATTTATAGAAATCATTTAAATACGCGCGTATTGAATTTCTATATGAGATGCTGAATTCCAAATATTAAAATATTCAAATCACATTTAAATAAAAAATATTTAATTCTACTATGCGTTTGTTCGCTCAGTGTAGTCACCTAAATTTAGTGGGATGCTGTAATAGAAGGATTATAACAGGCAGCCGAGTGGAAAGACTCAGCAGTTTAATCATCAGCATTTCAATTATTGCGAACAATTACAACATCAGAATTTCAAGTTGCAATCCGCATGAGTGCAAAAAACTGCAAGAAAAAGATATTGACTTGAGCGCAGCTTCGAGCTTGTGTCTGATTGTAACCGATGATCTAAGAACAAAGCGTGAACATGCTGATGATGTATTCAAACCAATTTTTACGCAAGTGGAAAAAATATGCCAAACTCACTCTATTCCTTTGTCGCGGCATAAATTCGCGACAGAATTTTGTTTGTTGTTATTGTTGTTTGTTTGTTCTTGTTTTGTGGTTTCCCTTTGTTCGGGGCGACGGGTGAACAAAACCGAAGGGAAAAACACAGACCGAAGGTGCGCACTGACACTTTTTATTACATTGTTCTTTTTTTATTATATTGTTCTTTTTTATTTATATTATTTTGGTTTAATTAAACCAAATTTGGTGGGAAGATGTTAGAGAAATGGAAAGTGCGAGGGATTTCAGGCAGGTCGGTCTGGTCCCGTAAATCAAGTGCACATAAAAACATAATTTTTGTTATTGGTGTTTTTTTTTCTAAAATGCTCTTGTTTGACAAATTTCCGTTTTGTGTGTCAGTGAGTGGTTCCGTAAACCAAGCATATAAAGGCATGATTTTTGTCATTAGTATTTTTTTTTCTAAAATACTCTCGTTTGACAGATTTCCGTTTTGCATGTCAGTGAGTTTTCGTTTCCATTTCGCGTTCGGTTATTTGCGGTTTCCACATATATGTATATTTCAGAGCAGGATTTGAAAAGTTTAGTTATCGGGTTTTCGCGTATTCGTGTGTTTCGTTCGGTCGGGGATACCATTCCGCGAGGGTCGGCGTTAATCCCACGCGTCGCGATTGAGCTAGCGGGCAATTAGGGATTTTAATTATCGCGTGGGGATTTTTGGTTTTAGAGTTTTTTTTTAAAGTTTAGATAAAAATAGCCCGATAAGCTGGCGCCCAACGTGGGGTTATTTTGTTAAAAGTTTTTTTTTAATAAAAATATTTTTGTTTTTTTTCAATAATTTTTTTTGATTTTTCAAACATTTTTTTTTTAATTTTCGAATTTTTTAAAATACATTTTTTTTGATTTAAATAAATAATTTTTTTTGTGTTTTTGTATATTTTTTTTATATTTTAACCAATTAATATTTTTATTTATTGAATTGGTCGGAGCAGCGGAGTTCGCGATAGTTCGGTGAATCCGTTCCATTTTATTTTTTTTTAAATTTTTTTTTGTGGTCGGTGGTGTTGTCCGCCTTTTTTCCAATTACTGTTTTGTTTTTTTAAATTTTTATTTTTAATAATTTTTTTTATTTAATTTTTTTTTAATTCTGTGAGCGTGGTACGCTGGTTTATTTTATATATATTTTTTTAATGTTTTTTTGAGTTTTGGGTTTTTTTTTGAGTTGTTCAGAGAGGAGTTTGTTGGGGTAGTTTCGGTTCATTTCGAGGTAGAGGGCAAGTCGGTCCATGCCTCGTGATGTCGGATTTTTGCCCCAGGCATTGATTCTTGGCGTGGACTTGTGGTCTAGGGCCGGTGTTGTGCCAGATTTGGCCAAGAATCAGTGGAGTTTTTCTGACCAAGTCGAGGTCTCGTCAGTAGCGGCGATAGTTGATAGGGTTGCTTTGTCAACTAGGGAAAATTCGGTTCTTGAGGAGTTAGTAGGGGAAGTTTTTCGAGCAATGCCTGAGGGACTTGGGGCTGACTTAGAACTCCATGTTTTCGTGTATTTTGACGATATTATTATCGTTACAAATACATTTGATAAGCATGTTGAGGTTCTGAAGGAGGTCCTGAGGAGGATTTGTGGGCAGGGCTTGTGATGAATAGGGAAAAATTTAATTTTTCGGTTTCTTCGCTACGGTACTTAGATTTGTTTCGAATTTCGCTGATTTGGTAAAGCCTCTAACTGGTCTTCTAGAGACGAAGAACAGGTTTAGATGGCTGCCGGAGTGCGAGAACAGCTTTTGTTATGGGGGACAATGAAATCTCTTATTTGAGTAGGTCGTTGAGTAGGAGCGAAGAACTAACAAATTAAGACCACTTTGAGGGCGTATGTGCCGGAGAACCACTGGAAGTGGGATTCTCGTCTCTCAAAGGTGGCATGCTGTATTCGAACAGCGCAGTATGAGGTTTTGGGGGCGTCTCCATACTTCGTGAGTTTTGGCCGGAATATTGCGGTCAGAGGTGATAGGGATTATAGACGAGTTGGGGACTCAGACCAACCGGACAGAAGTAGTGAGGACCGGGCCAAGAAAATGACAGACTTGAGGGAAGACATATGAAAAAAGTTAGAAATGGCAAGTGCCAAGTACAATCTCAGACGTAGAGATGTACGAGTTAGTATGGAGACGTTATTTTGGTTTTGTCCGATGCTGCAAACAGTTTTGTAGTGAAGTTAGTTTTTTAGGACTTTTTAGGGTTAAAAAGAGGGTTCTCCGTGGGCATATGTTTGGGAAGACGAAGACGGACGAGAAAAGGGGACTCCGGGTGATTTTCTCCGGTTAGATGCGAAAGTTGGCTGGTCTCAGGAGACCAAGCAACTTTCGCGGAGGTGGAGGTAAGGTTGTCGCGGCATAAATTCGCGACAGAATTTTGTTTGTTGTTGTTGTTGTTTGTTTAGATAAAAATAGCGCGATACCTTTTAATACCATTCCACAAATATCGAAGACTAGCAGGGCCCGGTCCGCTTTGCTGGCCCTAAAAAAGTTGTTTTTGCCTTTGGTCATAATAAATGAATGAAAACAATTATCAAATATTTTTATTGGAAGCCCAAGTGTAGTATTTTGAAATATTGAATTGGAAGAAAAGTGCCACGCTCCGCTGTCCAATTCAGACCTTATGTAACATTGAACTTAGAATTGAAAGCATATAACCATGTCCCATTGAAAAATGTTCATTGGGAGCCCAAGTATAACATTTTTTAAAATATTGAATTGTATGGGAAGTGCCACGCCCCGCTTTCCAATTCCAATATGTTGCATTGAAGGCATATAACCAATTCCCGTTTAAGAATATTCAATGGGAGCCCAAGAATGACACTTTGAAGTATTGAATTGTATGGGCGGTGCCACGCCTCTTTGTCCAATTACGCCGATATGTTGCATTTAGCTTAGAGTTAAAATCATGAAGCCATTTGCCAAATTTCGTTGGAAAAACTTTTTTTGTGGGAGCGCTATTACAGCATTTTAAAATATTGACTTGTATGGGCGGTGCCACGCCCCATTGTCCAATCCCGGCCATTTGTAGCCCAGATTATGGCTGGGTCTTATAGTATGTTCATGGCAAATTTCATTTTCTTGTGATCAAAAACGTCTGAGATATAGCAGTTTTCACTAACTTGTGGGCGGTAAAAGTGGGCGTGTCAAAACCTATCCCATGTCACGACTCACGACCCCTAGAACACATATATAGATTTTGGTGAGAATCGGTGCTGTAGTTTTCGCGTCTACTGTTGACAAACATACACGTCTTTTTTATATATATAGATAGATTATTGTCGGATAAATATATTCATTCGTTTTCTTGATGCTGCGACTCAGAACTTGAATCATCGTTTCATAAAGCACAGCATGTACTTCTTTCGGATACACCTAACGACTGCGCGGAATTTCTCCTAACAAAATACGCTACTGTCTTACCCTGTCGAGGGAATTTGATTTGAGTCCCACTAGCAGAAATTAGCCTCTGGAACAAATTTCTGGGTATGAGAAATTTCTCAAAGAAAAAACATGCATTGGATATGTAAGATTTTTAAAAAAGTATATTTAAATACAAAAAAATAAATTTGTATTTCTCCTTAATTTTTCAGGAATGTGATGCGACGGCATTTCCTAATGCCAACATTCTGCTGAAGATATTGTGCATTTTGCCTGTATGAAAACGATCGTTTTCTTCGCTCAGGCTGATAAAAAGCTACTTAAGAAACACAATGAGGGTAGACTCAATGGTCTCGCTTCGCTCTCCATTCATAGAAATATGGAAATCAGTCCTGAGGAAGTCCTGGACGAAATGGCCACAAATAAAAGTCGACGCCTTAATTTCAAGTCATCAAGTCATATCTAGTCAAAAATTAATTTTGAATGTGATAAATGTTATTGAAACAATACTTTTCTTTTTGTTTATGTTATTTTGAATAAAACACCAACTCGGTTGCTATGGTTGTAATGTAGAACCCTGAATCAAGTACAAATACCCTACAACATATCCCTCTTAGCTTGGACTAAACAAATCATACAACGTGTGTTTACTTTATATTTATATTTCCCGGCGCTTTTGACAAAATAATTACATCTACCACAACTTTACATATCTCCGTTTAAAAAATGTGTACTAGACCATCCATGAGCTATATGGGAATTTTTTGGTTTGCTCCCAGCGCATTTTCGGAAAGGTGGGGGCTAAAAAATAACATCTGAAAAAAAAACTGGACTTCGTTAGTGGAAAAAAGTCAGGCCAGCTGGACTTTTGTCTTTAATATTAACTAAAAACTAGTGAGAGAATTATCTTCGGTCTGACCGAAGCTATAATACCCTGCACATGCGAGTACGATACATTCTGAGACCATATGTTAGTAAATTTATCGAAAATCGGTATTTTATTGATAGTTTTTCGATATTTTATCGATAGTTTTTCGATAATTTATCGATATTTTTTCGATAATTTTTCGATTTTTTATCGATAATTTTTCGATTTTTTATCGATAATTTTTAAATTTTTTATCGATAATTTTTCAAAAATTTAAAATTTTTGTTCCAATTCCATTTTGTTCCGGTCCAATTCCATTTCGTTCCGGTTTCATCCCCATTTAGTTCCCGATCTCATTTCCAACCCAATGTAAAAAACCGCATCCAAATCGGTTAAGTATTTCTTAAGATAGACGAAAATAATATAAAATTGGCGGCCATTTTGTATGGGAGGTAGGCGTGGCTCTTATCCGATGTTGCTCATTTTCAATACCGTCCAATCATTTGCCAAAATAAGAGGAATCCCAAAATTTGGAGGCGATCGGTTAAGTATTTCTCAAGATAAACGAAAATAATGTAAAATTGGCGGCCATTTTGTATGGGAGGTAGGCGTGGCTCTTATCCGATGTTGCCCATTTTCAATACCGTCCAATCATTCGCCAAAACAAGAGGAATCCCAAAATTTGGGGTCGATAGCTCAAAAGCTACGACAGTTATCGTGCGAAATGACGGACAGACGGACATGGACTAATGGACTCAGGAGGTGATGCTGATCAAGAATATATATACTTTTCCATACCGGACACACCTCCTTATGGGCGTTACAAACGGTTTGACAAAAACAATATACCCTTGGACACTAGTGTGCAGGGTATAAAAATAGTACATACAATTGAATTTTTTTTCAAAACCGCTTTATTTGTGGTCTAAGAAGAACGACTGTTGAAAAATCAGAAGATTTCACGTTACCTATGTGAAAAAAAGCCTACTTTGTTTTGATAGAGCCAAAAACAAGTGCTTTTTTTGGCTCCACTTGATTAAGGCCACTAAGGAAAATGGTTAAATTACAGGACACCTCTGCTTGTTTAGGTGCCAATTTTAATATTCTTTGTCATCGCATTTTTGCCATCTTCATTAACTTCCCTCGCTAGCCATCCCCAAGCGTTCTCCGCGGTGTTTAAATCAAAAAAGTAGGATGGCCAGTTCAAAATTCCAAAATTTTGTAAGTGGAACCAATTCTTTGCAGTTTATTCTGCATGGATTGGCGCGTTCTCATGTTCGAAAATCTACACAGAGGGGAAAAAAATCAGAACGGCTTGGTTATGATTTGAAACGGGTATCGTTACGAAAAATTCAACACCGTACAGTTCTAAAACACAACTGAAACAGTTTTTCTTTTTGAAGATGGTATGAGGAGCGTGGGTTCGAATCTCAGTTGGACCAAATATTTTTCGATTCTTTTTTCTTTATTTTTGCGAAAAAAAACCTATTTGCATTTTGTTGCATTTTTGAGGTACTGGACGTCGATTTCAAGAAATCTAGAGTTAGTGCAGCAAAACGGACCCCGAATTCGTAACCAGCGACTCCTCAAAACAAAGAATTAAAAAAAATAATGTTTAAAAAAGAAAACAAAAAAAAAATTGCTCCGACTGAGATTTTTGGGACCGACACGGTCCCAAAAAGTAAAACTGTTTTCAGTTATATTTCAGAACTGAAAAAGTTTCAAATCCTAACCAAGCAGTTTCATAGTATACTAGCTGGGCCCGGTCGCTTCGCTGGGCCTAAATAATTTTTTGTTGTTGCATTGTCTGCAATGTAATGGATGAATGGATGAAAGTAATTTTTAAATATATATGTTTAATTGGTGTTTATACTGTGGAGTTAATTTTATACAATTTTATAGAGATGAAAATTGATGTAGCGATCGGTATTGAAATAGGTTTTGATGAATGAATGAATGATTCGTATTGTATGTATGTATGTAGCGCAGTAAAGTATGTTTGGAAGATTATTGAAATTAAATTAAATGACATGTGGTATAAGTATTTGAAACAAATCCCGTAATTCGGCCGGTGCAAACGACTGGATTACGATCTTTGAGCTTTGGTACGTAGCCGAATGCTCGCACAAAATGGCCCGGCAGTGTAAACACTTAAACCAAAAATTCCCTTAGGAAGGGAAATTTGCCTTAAGTTGGCTGCACTGGTTGAGCGCCCCGTCTGTGAGGAGTGTTGCCACATTGAGAGACGTTCTGTTGTGTTTTTGTAAATTTTTCTTGTGGGAAGAAAGTGATTTCTATAACTTGTTGGAACAATTTTGCAGTGCTTATTTGACGAAAAGGCCAATTGCAGTGTGTCAAGTTTAATTTAATTTTCATTCGCAATGGACGTTTTCTCGTAATATTAATGGCGGTTTGCCTGCATTTAGGTCCCCATAAGATAACGCGAAATTCCGCAGCCGGTACGGAACTTGAACAAAAATGTTGCTTGAATATGCGATACTGCGTTTTTTTAAAAAAAATGTATAAATGATACACATTTTTAGTTGTAGCTTTGAAATTTTTCACCGCAAACAAATTTTTTATTCCAATATCTTTGCTGGAAGAATTTTCGAGAAAGTACCGCGGCGGCGGAATTTTGGGTATTTTAAGTTGTAATGAAGTACTGTGTGTAGGATTACTGTGAAAGTGGGCGACTTTCGCCGTGAGCATTTAAGGTCGCCACACATGAATGCAAAATTTCGTTGGTGTCGTGGTACTTTTTTGAAAATACGATAGTGCGCTCTAGAATGATATGCATTTGTTTTTGTTTTTGTGAAATTTTTCAGCACGAAAAAATTTGTCCGAGACGAATATCGCCTTGCAATTTTTGAGCAATTTTTGGGGAAATTTCGCGGCAGTGTGTAGGAGCATTAAGTTGGGTATAATTTAATTTCCATTCACAATAGACATTTTTCCGTAGTTATTTGGAATGTAAATGGCAAATGCATTTAAGTGGAAATGAAGTACTGTGAAAGTGGGCGTAAAATGTGCACTGGGAGATTGGGGCAAATTATGGAATTGCGAATATGTAATACTCAAGGAGAAGCCGTGTTATTTTGGCATTGCCTTAGGTTTTTTCCATTGTTGAAAAGTTACATGCAATCAAATGGAAATAACCTTAATTATTACTCCCTGCTGCAATTAATGTTGAAAATACACGAAGTTGTTGAAATTTGTGATCGGTACATCGACGTGAAATACTTTAGCAAATCGATTTCATACTTTGAAAGAAACCGAAAGGTAAAAAACACCGCAGATATGGTAACACTGCTTGGGTGGGGAAAAATTAAGTCCTAGGTGGCAACCAAGTTGACTGTTGATCATATGGTATTTGCTTTAAAAGATTCACAAATGTGAGAGAAATACGTATTTTCTAACTTGTGGGCGGTAAAAGTGGGCGTGTCAAAACCAATCCTATGTCACGACTCACGACCCCTAGAACACATATATAAATTTTTGTGAGAATCGGTGCTGTAGTTTTCGCGTCTACTCGAGACAAACATACACGTCTCTTTTATATATATAGATATATAGATATAGATAGATTCACATTTTTATTTGTTTTTATGAAATTGCTCACCTCAAACAAATATATTTTCGCATTTGCAAGAAACATTTTTGAGTAAGTTTCGCAGCGGCTGCGGTACTTCGCGTTGATGTGTGCGGACCTTAATGTTGTACTGGGAATATCAGCAGATATGGTAACACTGCTTGGGTGGGGAAAAATTAAGTCCTAGGTGGCAACCAAGTTGACTGTTGATCATATGGTATTTGCTTTCAAAGATTCACAAATGTGAGAGAAATACGTATTTTCTAACTTGTGGGCGGTAAAAGTGGGCGTGTCAAATCCTATCCTATGTTACGACTCACGACCCCTAGAACACATATATAAATTTTGGTGAAAATTGGTGCTGTAGTTTTCGCGTCTACTCGAGACAAACATACACGTCTCTTTTATATATATAGATGTACACTGCAAAGTGAAATGCGTTGTTCATATACACCTAAAGTGTGTAAAACCTTGTAGACACTATTTACATGTGTTAATTTAACTGTTTTTGAGAATAAAAGAAAATTTTAAAAAGTTCAATGACACCCGTCTATTTCACGTCACGTGTGTACTTTCATAAGTGTGCCATTTGTGTGTAAACCTCACTTTTGTGCATACTGTCGATACACATAAAGCGTGTTTTCATTTTTAGTACCATTTTTGGTACACTCTTATGCTGCATAAATATTAAAAACACTTAAAGTGCTTTAAAAAACACACATGCGTGTAAATATAGCATGCCAAGAATTAGAACATTTATCAAAATAAACACACACTTAAAAACATGTGTTGTGTGTAAGATTACACACCAAAAGATAGGTTCACTTTGCAGTGTATGCAGTTAAAACATTGCAAGATAAACACAGTGGTAGGCAAGCGTGCTAAGGCGCGTTTATGAATCCGAATGGCTAGGGTTCAAATATCGGTAAGTAAATAAAAAAACACAAACAACTCAAAAATTTATACCATTTCTTTATTTCGTAAATAAAATATAACAATGAAATATCAATAATGTTGTTTAAAAATATAATTTAGAGTAAAAAAAATATAAATTGAAATTCAATTTAAAATTAAAATTTTTTAGGTAATTCTAAAAATAGGCCAATAACCAAATTCCAATAACGTTTTTTTTTGTATTTTCAATTCATGAAATCATAAATTTCAGTCGTGAAACAACAACATTTGATGCTCAATTCATCAATGCGATGACAAAGAATCGTTAATTCGCGGTTTAATCGACGATTTCTTGAAATTACCTAAAATCTCTCTATAACTGTATTCCAAATCTCACTTTTATTTCAAAAAAGGTTACTAAAATAAGTAAAAAAAATTATACCAAAAAAAGGGGTCTTGTAATTTTAACGTTTTCCTTAATCAAATGGAGCCCAAAATATCACTTGGTTTTGGTTATATCAAGTTAATGAACAAATGGTACGACCGCGAACTAACAGATTTAAATAATAAAAAAAAACGAATTGTATAAACTTTCAACACAGAATGGTAACTGGAATAGTTATCAAATCGTAAAAAAATATAAACATCTAATAAAAGAAAAAAAAGCTAAATATATGGAAAACAGACTTATTGATAACAAAAATGATAGCACTCAAATGTGGAAATGTTTAAAACAACCAATAAATATGTCAAATGAAAACAATACACTAACTAAAATTAAATGAAATGGTATGCTCTTAGAAAATAAAAATGAAATTGCTAATGGTTTAAACAAATTTTTTGTAGACAGTATAAAATAAATAAATGAAACCATTGAAAATGTAGAAAATAATATAATTATGGACCTTAATGTTAACAACACACTAAAATGTACGCAAATTACTACAGATGATATTCTGCAAATAGTGAAAGACTTAAGAAAAAAAAATTATTGCCGGAAGGTGTTATTAAAGACTCAATTGTATATACTGGCTATTTCTTTGTAAAAATAATACATAACAGCATATTGAGTGGTGAAGTACCAGATGCCTGGAAAATATCCACAATAGTTCCAATAGAGAATGTTAAAAAACTATAAAACCTGAAGAAATCAGACCTATAAATACCCTACCTTGTGATGAGAAAATACTTGAAACTGTGATAAAAACTCAACTTGTGCAATACCTAGTAGATAATGAAGTAATAATACAACAGCAATCAGGTTTTAGGAAAAAACATTCATGTGAAACAGCTTTAAATATGGTGATAACAGAGTGGAAAGATGAACTCAAGAAGAAAAAAGTTATAGTTTCAGTGTTTCTCGATCTAAACCGATCATTCGAAACAATAGACAGAGATATCCTTCTTCAGAAATTGAAAAGGATTGGTATAAAAGGTAAAGAATTGCAATGGTTTCGCAAATTTCCTCACAAATCGCAGACAACGCACAGTAATCGAAGATGAGGTTTCAGATGAGATAGAAGTCAATATAGGATTACCCCAGGGTTCTGTACTTGCTCCAATTTTATTTTTAATCTATATAAATGATATTAATACGGTATTGCAATATAGTAACATTAAATTATTTGCAGATGATGCGTTAATAACTGTTAGTGACTGTGATGTAAATGTAGCACTTAATAAAATACAAAAAGATTTAGACAATTTATATAAATGGTTGTGTGCAAACAAACTTAAACTAAATGTCAAAAAAACTAAATATATGGTTATCACGAGAAATATTATAAACGAAACTATGGAATTTATTTTCAACATTAACCCTTTCGCGAATTTGTTACCATATGGCAACATCACACTTTAAGACTACGTGGACCAGCCTCGGTACAATTTACAAAAAAAAAAGTTAATGCAATTTTTTTCTTTGGTTTATTAGAAGTATTTCTGTATAAACATTTTTTTTTTCGGTTTGTTGAATAGCAACAATTTCCGTTTTTTATTGCACCATATTGACGCGAGAAATTTTTTACCGAAAACATCACTTAAGAAATTTAAATTTAATTGTTTAAAAAAAATTATTTTTAAAAAAGTGTTGATACAATAAATTAAAGAAATAGTCATACTACATGTTTGCATTTTTAAAAATTCAAAAATTTAATTTTCGTAGCTGTGGCGATTTTTTATAATGCACGTGTTGCCATTTGGCAACAATTCCATTTAATGGTATATTTTTTTGTACGTTTCTAAACAGTTGCTACACGTTCAATGAAAATATACATATAATTTTGTTCTTATTTTTTTTCAGCATTTTTGTATTATATAACTATTGTATGCATTATATTATATGTAAAAAGGGTTTATGTTAAAAAAAAAAATTTATTTTGAACTGTCATGAATAAAATTGATGTAAATAAATGGACACTTACAATGAATTTGACTTTGATTAACTTTAATATATAAGTAAACGTAAATAAATTTAATGTATTTTTTATAAACAAATTTTTTTTTGTTAAAAAAATTCAATTTTAATTGTAATACATAAACTTATATAAATTTAAGTACATATGCAATAAATTTTATATTGAAAATTTTTAGACCGTTTTTTTTAGAAACTACTTTCAAATAACGTTTTTTTCAAATTTTGATTTTTTATCACTATTAGCATCATTAGTAGCAATAATAACCGGATAATAGATTTTTAAGGCTCGAAATGAAAAACATGTAGCGAAAGGGTTAAAAATGGAAGATTACCTCAATATTTAAGAAACAGAGGCCGATAAACGGAACATAAGTTACAAGGGTTTGAAATGTTTTAATGAACTGCCAGATAAAATTAAAAATTGTGATAATGTAAACGTATTTAAAACTAGGTTATGCGCGTATTGTAAAACTTTAGCTATAAGGTTAATAAATAAATAAACATAAATAATTAAATAAATAAATAAATAAATAAATAAATAAATAAATAAATAAATAAATAAATAAATAAATAAATAAATAAATAAATAAATAAATAAATAAATAAATAAAAAACAAAGTAACGAGTGATGACTAAAAAATGAGACTTTTTTAAAAACACCATAAAAAAAATTTATTTTATTTTTATAAAAAAAGTTTTTTATAAGAATATTTCGACGCCCCTTAAGAAAAGTATAATGTTTCATTTGCCTTACGAAAAGTATAATGTTTTATTTTTTTGCATGGAAAAGTAGTATGTTTCGGTTTTTGGAGCGACAACCAAGTTGAATCGTAATAGTTTTCTCGGAATATTGAAACATAATAATTTTCGTAAGGCAATTGAAACATTATACTTTTCTGAAGGGGCGTCGATTTGTAAGCTACATAAGGTTAATACAAAATTAACGATACCAACGAACTTAAATTTCCAAAAAAACTTCGATTGGACGACATTGAGGCAACTTTCATCGTCCAAAAAAACGTATGATTTTTTTGCAATAATTTCGAAGGATCCATCGGCATTCGATTTTATAGTGGATACTTTATTTGAAGTTTTTTCAATGTTTTGCAGATATAATTTTGATTGCATTTCATCACGTTGACTTATGCTATTCGTATTGTTAAATTTACGTTCAAGCTTAGATATATAGCCTTTTAGTCATTATTGATGGAATCCTTCCACTTCCACATTATCTTTCCACTTCCATAGTCTTAAGAATTCTGTATAAAATAGATTTTAGAACACCTTCGTTTTTAAAATGATTCACTGTAAATTTTTTGCCACGCTTTCATTGATTTAAAAAAATTGTACAACGCGCTCGCGGAGGATATGTTGCTTCGACGGCATTTTAATAAACAAAATGCGACTAGATCTCAATAACAAAATTACACAAATATCTTAGATATCCATGGTAACAATAAAATTCAGCATCCACTAATTCAATGCGATAGATTTCAAATTATAGTAGTTTGAAAAAAGTCTCATTTTTTTGTCATCACCCGTTAGGCTTTTTTCACATATGTAACTTGAAATCTTCTGTTTTTTTTTAATCAGTCGTTCTTCTGAAACCATAACAAAGCTGTTTTGAAAAAAAATGTTTTGTTTATATCCAAACAGGAACATTAGACCCCAAATTACCTGATATAAAAAGTGTCATAAAAATCCGAGCACTATTTCCAATGTTTTTCATTTTTGTATGGGGAAAAAGAAGTGCATTCCGCGCCAAATTTTCTTTATCCGATTGACTCCAAACTTCACATAAGTCATTTTTATATGCAAAGGAACTAAACTGGCCCAATCGGACAGTTCCTAAGTTTTTGAGCCGGTCTAAGGAACATATGACACAAAAACCAAATTAAAATGTCTGGCCCTTATCAAGTGGCGAGGAGTGTATATAGCTTTATCTATCTGTAACTTTAAAATATTTTTTCGCAGAATGAAAGGATAAACATTTTTTCCCAAATGCTTTTAGCCTACGTGGAGCCGTTCATAGTGTTTTACGCGGTCAACCCCAAAATATTTTGTAAAGCGTTTTTTTAAATGGATCTCATTTGGATGAAGGTAAAATGTAGTGATTATCATAATTTAATAGGGAATTAAATGTTGTTTATTTCAGCATTTTAAATTTTTAAAAAATGTTGATTTATAGAGAAATATAAAAGAGTAAAAAACAAGTTTTTTAAAATATAACCCTTTAACCGACTAAAAAGCAGAAAATAAATTTCCTTTAAATTAATTTCAGCAATTTCGATTTAAAATTAAGGGTTTTTGGCTACTTTCCTCCTAATATCTTTGCAGATTTTGAAGTCGCCAAAAACCTTTAATTTTGAATCGAAATTGCAAAAATTAATTTAAAGGAAATTTATTTTCTGCTTTTTAGTCGGTTAAAGGGTTATATTCTAAAAAACTTGTTTTTTACTCTTTTTTATTTTCCTCTTTTTTTTAAAAAAAAAATTAGTTTCTTCCCCCTTTTTCCCCCTTTTTTACTCTTTTTCCCGAATGCGAACCTTAATAAAAAATTTCAGCCTTGTAGCTTACAAAATACGAAAGTTAGAACTTTAAATTGGCTCCATCCCGCTCCCCCTTGCCCCCATACCCCCCTTTCCAAAGGGTACACCCAGAGAAATCTTCATGTATTTTAATTAACACGATTCATGTTATATTTACATGAAAAACATTTGTACGCAAAACAAAAACAATTCCAAAAAACTACAAATACATTGACAAAAATCGAAGCAAAACGCACACATTTACAGAAATGAGAAAAATTTTTCGAAGCAAAACGCACACATTTACACAAATGAGAAATTTTTTTTTTGAAAATAAAAATAGGTTTGACTATTTTGTCAAATGGAAAATTTGAAAATAAACAGAAGAAATTTTTGAATTTCAAAACAAATTTGTTTTTGTCGACCTGAACGAAAGAAGCTGAGTGGCACAGCGTGTAGATGCGGAACTTATAAACTTTAGGTCCCGTGTTCGAATCTCGTCTGAGTTGAAAAAAGTTTTTTTAAATAGAAATTTTTAGATTTCAAATTCAGATTGGTCTTTGGACGATATGAGTCTATGAAGCGCAGTAGCACAGAGGGGTAAAGTGATGAACTCAAGATCCGAAGGTCCGGCGTTCAAATCCAGTTCAGTGTGAAAAGGTATCTATTCGAAATGGTAATGTTAATTTGAAAATAAGTCAAAGAATGGTAAATAAGAAGGAACTGTGGTTTACAATTATATAAAAAAAAATTTTATTAAAAAAACTTTTTCCGGAACGGGGACTCGATCCCCGTACTTCCGTTTATGAGGCAGACTGCCTAACCCCTGAGCTACCGGCAATGATTTGAATGAACGCATATTTACCAGTTTTCCCAGTTTAATCACAAACCTCTTCACACGTACACGTACACATATAGGAGAGTGTCATTTTTAACAATAGCATCTTGTTAAAACAACCTGAAAGATCGGTTTGAAAAATATTAACCACAAAATTGAATAAAAATTGATTAATATAGCACGATTTTTTCTCTGGGTGTATAAAATTTCATTTTGTCAATAAGAACCCACCTACCAAATTTCATCATTGTAGCTTGAAGGAATTGGAAGTTATGCCATGTTCAAAAAAATGAGTTTGGGACCCCCCACGGCCCCCTCTGATGCGTTATAGAATGCATTGTCACCGGAGTTCTATCAGTGTTCCAAATTTCAGCTCTCTAGCTCATGTGGAAGTGTATGAAAAAGCTCGCCGCAGATTTGAGGATATATATATATATATATATATATATATATACAGCTGCGGTCAAAAAAATTGTAGCGGTCGAAATTTTAAATTTTGATTTGTTTGCGAACATTTTATAGTATTTTAATTGGAACCATTGGAAAGGTCTCCTGAAGAGGTACTGGAATGAGTACCTGTACATTTTTATCCATAATAAGTACTTTATCGAGAAAATCCATTTTAAAAATTTACACCCATTACAAAACTGTTAAGACTGTTTAAAAAAAATAATTAGGAACAACAATATCTTAATTTTAATTTTTTTTTTCGTAAAAATAAAATATTTTAAAAAATTCTCAAAATTCAGGGACATTTTTTATCACAAAACACCCTTTAGTAAAATAGTTTTTATTTTTTCCAGCGCATTTTTTTGCATCCAAAAAAAAAGGTTGAAAAGTATGTAAATTTTTAAAAATGATTTTCGCGACAGATACTTGACGGATTAAGGTGCTCATTCGAAAGGGGTCTCGGAGGCCTTTCCAATGGCGATACTATAAAATGTTTGAAAACAAATCAAAATTTCATATTTCGACCGCTACTATTTTTTTAACAGCAACTGTATATATATATATAGTCCACCCAAAGCAAGTTAATATAAGGGTTATAAAAAGAGATTTATTAAAAAAATTTTGTGTAATTTTTTTATTAGTATTGAAAAATATGTGCAGATTTGGGCTTGCAATTTTGGGACGTTTAGCCAATCCAGAGATTTCGGGGTTGAAAAATTGCAATCCCAAAATCCCGGGATTTCAAAAACTGAGAAAAAAATATTATATAAATATTGAAATTTCAAATAATTATATATTTTTAATGAAAAATTGTCCAAATGATTGAAAATAAACCAAAAAAACCTAACTCACTTAATTGTTTTATTAAAAAGAATATTAAAAAATAAAAAAAAACAAAGCGACATAATATGGTCCCCAAAGCTGGGCATAGTTAATCCAGAATTTAACTTCGTTAATCCGGAAATAGTTAATCAAAAATTTAACTTCGTTAAAAGTTAAATTAAATAGTTAAATTTTCTATAGTTACATTTTTTTTCCAAAAAATGCATTAAAAAACATTTTAACTATATATAATTGAATGCCTGCATTTACAGACCCTCTTTTCGATCGATTTCAGACTCCTGTAAAATTTCAAAAATCACACATATTATAAATTGGCGAGTTTAAGTATCCTGTATATTTGGTCCCATAACAAATATACAAAAAACTTAAACAATAATAATATTAAATTCAGGGTTTTGTTCAAAATATATGGAAAATTTCTTAAAATTTAACACAATTCAGGAATTTGTAGGCAATCCCGAAAACCCGGTATTTTAGGCCTTACAACCAGGGACTGTCATGACAGTGATTTGTCAAAAAATCGATGGAGTTTGGGACAAAAATTCGATGGAGTATTCTAATTTAATTGAAACTAAGTTTCTAAATGTATTTAGGCCTGCTGATCGGTTTTTCTGTAACCATTACAGTTTTTGAATAAATCCAGAATTGTACGTTTGGTTTTCTTATTTAATTATTATGCATACAGGGTATCCCTGATCAAGACAATAAATCACAACCAGTTTATTCCTCTGGTCGAGAAAGATACGGGGGCGGGGGGGGGGGGGCACAAATGACCATGTAAGGAGTTATAGGGAGATTTGTGCGAAAATGCCCAGCAAACATTTAGGTTTGATATCGACTCGAGAACGACTCGATATCAAAGATTTTTCTCTAATGTCGAACGTTTGAAACCGAGTCGATACCAACTCGAGAATCATAGCTTTCTCAATAAAAAGGGGAGTTAGTTCTCGAGTCGGTTTCAAACGTTAGTTTTACTCCAGCGAACACAATCTCAAACGTATGAGAAAAACCCTATTTCTCGAGTCGATAACTAATGTGATTCTCGACTCGTTTTCAAAGGTTAGTTCTCGACTCGATATCAAAGGTCGTTCTCGAGTAGTTCTTAAAGGTTTGAGAAAAACCCTATTTCTCCAGTCGATAATTAATGTGATTCTCGACTCGTTTTCAAAGGTTAGTTCTCGACTCGATATCAAAGGTCGTTCGCGAATCGTTCTCAAAGGTTTGAGAAAAACCCTATTTCTCGAGTCGATAACTAATGTGATTCTCGACTCGGTTACTTCAACAAATAAAAAAGTGAAACGTTAATAACTTAATTTTTAAATGATATATGTACCTATTATTTTGTTTAGTGTAAAAAAATGATCTCCACTTATCAAATCTATATATATAGAAGAGACGTGTATGTTTGTCACCAGTAGACGCGAAAACTACAGCACCGATTCTCACCAAAATTTATATATGTGTTCTAGAAAATACGTATTTCTCTCACATTTGTGAATCTTTTAAAGCAAATACCATATGATCAACAATCAACTTGGTTGCCACCTAGGACTTACTTTTTCCCCACCCAAGCAGTGTTACCATATATGCGGGTTCTTTACCTTTCGGTTTCTTTCAAAGTATGAAATCGATTTGCTAAAGTATTTCAAGTCGATGTACCGATCACAAATTTCAACAACTTCGTGTATTTTCAACATTAAATGCAGCAGGGAGTAATAATTAAGGTTATTTCCATTTGATTGCATGTAACTTTTCAACAATGGAAAAAACCTAAGGCAATGCCAAAATAACACGGCTTCTCCTTGAGTATTACATATTCGCAATTCCATAATTTGCCCCAATCTCCCAGTGCACATTTTACGCCCACTTTCACAGTACTTCATTTCCACTTAAATGCATTTGCCATTTACATTCCTAATAACTACGGAAAAATGTCTATTGTGAATGAAAATTAAATTATACCCAACTTAAAGCTCCCCACACACTGCCGCGAAATTTCCCCTAAAATTGCTCAAAAATTGAAAGGCGATATTCGGCTCGGACAAATTTTTTCGTGCTGAAAAATTTCACAAAAACAAAAACAAATGCATATCATTCTAGAGCGCACTATCGTATTTTCAAGAAAAACTACCACGACACCAACGAAATTTTGCATTCATGTGTGGCGACCTTAAATGCTCACTGCGAAAGTCGCCCACTTTCACAGTAACCCTACACACAGTACTTCATTAGAACTTAAAATACTTAAAATTCCGCCGCCGCGGTACTTTCTCAAAAATTCTTCCAGCAAAGATATTGGAATAAAAAAATTTGTTTGCGGTGAAAAATTTCAAAGCTACAACTAAAAATGTGTATCATTTATAAATTTTCTTTAAAAAACCCCGGTATCGCATATTCAAGCAACATTTTTGTTCAAGTTCCGTACCGGCTGCGAAATTTCGCGTTGGCTTATGGGGACCTAAATGCAGGCAAACCGAAATTAATATTACGAGAAGACGTCCATTGCGAATGAAAATTAAATTAAACTTGACTTAAATGCACACACTGCAATTGGCCTTTTCGGCAAATAAGCACTGCAAAATTGTCCCAACCAGTTATAGAAATCACTTTCTTCCCACAAGAAAAATTTACAAAAACACAACAGAACGTCTCTCAATGTGGCAACACTCCTCACAGACGGGGCGCTCAACCAGTGCAGCCAACTTTAGACAAATTTCCCTTCCTAAGGGAATTTTTGGTTTAATTTTGTCTATAAGGGATAAAGGTACTTATATTTACTTAATTTGAAGGTGCACTTAGACCGTAGGAGCGAACACAACTTTTGTTGCGAACTCCAATCGTAAACGAAATTCCGTTCGTGCAACCGATACACTGACTGAATATTCCCTCCCGCACCAGCATCGGAATCTACAGATTGGTTCGTTTTCAAGTGTTTACACTGCCGGACCATTTTGTGCGAGCATTCGGCTACGTACCAAAGCTCAAAGATCGTAATCCAGTCGTTTGCACCGGCCGAATTAACGGCATTTGTTTCAAATACTTATACCACATGTAATTTAATTTTATTTCAATAATCTTCCAAACATACTTTACTGCGCTACATACATACATACAATACGAATCATTCATTCATTCATCAAAACCTATTTCAATACCAATCGCTACATCAATTTTCCTCTCTATAAAATTGTACACAATTAACTCCACAGTATAAACACCAATTAAACATATATATTAAAAATTACTTTCATCCATTCATCCATTACATTGCAGACAATGCAACAACAAACTAGAGAGTGGACTATCTTCGGCTATACCGAAGCTGAAATACCCCCACACAGTAGGAAGAAGTACCCATTTCTAAAAATTTCCAATTAAATCCACAAAAAAAAAGAAAAAATTGGTCTCAAGACCCCATTTAGACCCTTATATATGTGGCTTCGGAACCTCGGACCATGTCAAAAATACGTTTCTTATCATTTCCAATCGAATACAACAATAAAAAATTCTTACCATAGTAGTAGAAAATATTTTGAGGGAAGTAGAAAAATCAGCTAGTAGAAATTTATAAATCATTGCGAGAGTATTAGATCTACTCCGATAAGACATGTCTTCTTTGTCGCTTCTGATTCTTCGAAACTAAGATCAATGCTTAAATTTGTGTTACATACCGCTTTTATCCACTTGGTTGTTCCTTATGTATTTTGATACGCTAAATCCGAAAATATTTAATTAAATTTTTCCAACACGCACAATTTTTCTGCAAACGCCACAAAAATTGCATTTTTTGTGCTGTATAAATTTCATTATTATTATTTTCCTATCCAGCGTGCAAAATACATAAGAATTTGTCTATCAAGTATATTTAACACACAAAAAGTTCAGTTTTGTCGATCAGTGTAATCTTTGTTATTTATTTGTTACATTTTTCTATGAAACCGAAATTTTCGGCGGAAATATAGAAATTTCGGCCGAAAACGAATTTTGGCCGAAAGCGATATTTTTTTTTCGGCCGAATCCGAAACACGGCCGAAACAGCTTTTTTTGGCCGAAAAGCCGAAACCGAATTTCGGTCGGTCTCTAGTTCTCGATGCCTTAATTACTTTTTAGGAAACCTTTTTCACAAAATGTAAAAAAAATTAGTAGATTCGAGTTAAATGCAAGTTTTCAAACGGTTTTTCTAAATAAATTGAGGAGCCTAAGTCATTGATGCTTCCTTTTCTGTTCTTTAAAATTTTTTTTGTCGATTTTGTTATACTAAATACACTGGCGTATGTGCCCCAGGTGCGATTCGGCGAATGTGCCCAAGGTATTCCATGCATTAAAATCAACGCAATAATACCACAAAGTATCCATTTCCTAATGCACTCTTCACCAACAACGACAAGTGGAACCAAAATTTGGGATTTTCCTGAATCCAAAATTATGCACAGCTGTTTGTTTTTCAATTCTTTTTTATATTTTTAATTTTTTTTTTATGAATTTCATATTTTTGTTTTTTTGTTTCAAATAAATATGGGTAATTCCATATCAAATCGACAAGGTGTTTTCACTTGACCTCTCTGATTTGGATGAAATTTGGAAGGTAGGTAAATAACAGCGAAAAAACAATATAAGTTAGTCTTTTGTTTTTTTTTTTTCGAAATTCAAATTTTTTCAAAGTTATTACAAAAATAAAAAATTTAAAAAAAAAGGTATTTAACTTCGAGCAACGATTGCGAGAATATTTTTTGTGCAGAATCAAACAGGCTTTCCAGTTATTGTAAGCATATTTTGCTGGCAATTTTTAAATATCTTTTTCGAACTCGAAAATATCAATGAGTCTACCAAGCGATTTGGCTTATTTTTTCTTTCAAAAGTACTTTGACTTATTACCTAAATACTTCCAAAAATTTACAGAGTTGTTTTCATAGATGGCCACACTGCATTATATATTAAGTGCATTACAAATAGCAGTAATCAGTAAACTTTTACTGATACTTAAATTTAGTTTGCAGTACCAGTAAATTTTTACTGATTACTGAAAAAAAAATGCAGTATAAATGAAGTTTTACTGCCTACTGAAAAAAAAAAACTGTAATCAGTAATTTTTACTGGTAATGCAAATAAAATTTTCATTACCAGTAAACATTTACTGGTTACTGAAAAAATTGCAGTAGAAATACATGATTACTGGAAAAAATTGCAGTAAAAATAAATTATTCTTTTATTTTGTTATGCTGTTAGCTTTTCTTAAAACAAGCATTTCAAAATTTATATCGCTGAGTTTTTGCCTTCAGGAACGATGCACAATCCCGGCGAACGAAAACAGCCGTTCTACAGGTGCAGATGAGGGTAATGGGGTATTGTATTTTAGAAACACGTTTTTAATAGCTAGATGATTTTTTAGACAATTTGTCGTTGTGTCTCGTTCGACCAGGTATAAAATTGTTTCCTCCAGATAATTTCCCGAGTCAGCGGAAACAGACTGTATGCTAACATTTGTTTAATCGGATATAGAACATATATTAATGCAAATATTTAATGGAAAACTAAGAGTAAAACTTTAGCAATATTTCTTCCCGAAATCAAGAAATGATTTTTGCGGTGTTTGAGGCAGAACACGAGTGTCGGCACCGGCTATTTTGCCATACTTCACCACATAAGTGTTAAACATTTTCTTCACTTGTTCTTATGTTTGCGTTGTTGCCGTTTCTAACAGCGCTTTTTAAAATCGTAAGTCTCAAGCGTCAGGCTGCATCAGGAAATATTTCTCAAATCTTTTAAGTAAAGCTTCTTGCATTTTTTCGCTTACTTCGGCTAAATACTTAAAGTTCGCTGGCTCCAAACGACGCATTTTAATTCTTAAAGACACTATACTGGGTACAAAGTAGCCAAAATACAAGGTCTTTTCTCCCTCAAGAAAATCGATTGCTTCAGCTATAGATATAAGATTTAGGTATTCCTCCAAGTACTCAATCTCATCACTGAGAATGGTGGGAATTTTCAGACGATAACACAATTCGGCAACATTTTTTCAACTTCTTTACTGAATCGTGAAGTGAGTTCCACCTTGTTATGCATGGAGTTAATAAATTGGAGTTAATAACTGCGTTGATTACTTCTGCAGATTTTGGTGTATTGCATTTGCTCCAAAGCTGTGTGCATCTACACAGAAAACGAAAACATAGATGTAGAAATTTAAGTATCAGCTTGGCCAGAGTGGAATATGATATTCCATATAATAAATATTATTACATATTCCGATATTATGGAAGTTTTAAATAACCAGACATTTTTCGTTCTTTTAGTGTTCTTTTTTTACCACTTTGTGGTTTAGTTCTTAAACTTTTGCTTAAACCATAACATTTGTGAAATGTCATGTAGGTAGTACTTTTTGGATGATATTTAAAATAAGGCATGTCTTGAGCAGTAGGTTAGGTTAAGGTGGCAATCGGCACGCCGATACACTTAGACCAAAAGTGGTCCATTGTGATACCACAGGATCCATATTCCCTTCCCCTATGCCCCGAACCATTTGGAGTTCAAGATGAACCTATGAAGGCCTGATATGCTAGCCGTAGAAAGATCACCTAGACTGTCCAGGAAGAATGACCCAACTGGGTCCTCCTTGCTCGAGACAGTGCCGGGCAGGAGCAGAGAAGATGCATTACAGTCTCCTCTTCCTAATCATCCATACAACTCCTACAGAAGTCATTAGCGAAGACCCCAAGCCCTACCGCATGGCGCCCAATCAAACAGTGACCAGTGATCACACCTACCACCTTCGAGATGCTGGCTCTAGGCAGTACGATGAGTCTCTTAGAACGCTTCAGATCCAGCACCGGCCAGATCTGTCTTGTTGTGTTACAAGTGGTTCCAGAGGCCCATGTATTGTTAGTCTTGGCGATAGAGTCAAGACGAAGCAGTAGCTTGCACGTGCTGAGCGGGATACCTAGCTTTACCTTATCTGGTAGGAGCTGTATTGTGGTACCCTGCCTTGCCAGTTCATCAACTTTGCAGTTCCCTGGAATGCCCCTATGCCCCGGCACCCAGACGAGGTGGATGTTAAACTGCTTGAGCAGTAACTTTAAGGCGAATATTCATAGCCAAAATTTGTTTCGACTTTAAAATAATAGTTTTTTTTTAAATTTCAACCATACATATATAATAATGAAAATATTTTACTTTCAAACATAAGTGAAATATTTTTTCGTTAGGCTTCTGGTCACACTGTACTTTATTCTTTGACTATAACAGTAAAGCTGTACATCGAGAGAAAAAAAATAACAGTTTCGCTGTTCAAAAACATCCGACAGTCGAAAAATTGTTAAATTGACAGTGAAAACTGTTAAAATAAAAGCGAAAACTGATCATTGCAACAGTTTTCGCTTTCAATTAAACAGTTTTCCGACTGTCGGATGGGTTTTAACAGTTTTGTAACAGTTTTTTCTCCCACTTTACCCAGCAAACAATTATGAGCGCTTAGAATTAGGTCCGCGAAAAGAGTCTTATTTCTGATGATTTTATGAGTCTTTTGTGAGTTCATTCAAAGTAATAAAATAGTATTTTATGGCTCATAATTGAACTCATAAAGTGGGGAAAGTTTAAGAGTAATTTATGCATGATTTCTCTCTGCTTCTTCATATGATTTCTCTCATTTGAAATCGTCAACGGTTGTTTTCGTTCGCTGGGACTGTGGATCGTTCCAGAAGACAAAAACTCAGTGATGTACATTTTGAAATGCTTGTTTTAACAGCTAAAAGCCGGTGACAATGGGGTCCATCAGAAGCGTAGGGGGCAGTGGGGCACTAAATATGGCATAACTCCAAATCCTTCAAGCTACAATGAAGTTGGTAGGTGGGTTGTTATTGACAAAATAAAATTTTATACCCCTAGGGGGTGGGGGAAAAGAATAGGGAAGTAGTCATTTCAAAGTTCGGGACGGACATACTTTTTAAGCAACAGGGCCTAAATTTCGTATTTAGGTTTGCAATCGGGAAGGGAACAAATTTTTTTTTCAAAAAAGAAAAAAATAAAAAATAGTTTAAAACAAGTTTTTTAAAATAGCCAAATTAAGTTCCACCTTAACTTTAGTACTCTCCTAAGTTGACAGATAATACACTGAATTGACAGCTACTAAGCTGATACTAAGGTTTAGTAGTTACTAAATTTGACTATGACTATGCGCCTTTATTTTTTACTCTTCTTATTATTAATGAGCCCATAAGTGTATCTTATACGGTTAAAAATTTATTCAGAAAATCCTTAAAATAAAAGAATTGCTTAATTTTTTAAATGAAATGGGTGGCGAATTGGCCATACGTGCATATCAATTTTTTTTATATTTTTGGGTCCCAAATCGATCCCGACAGTTACAACATGTATAACTATTACAAGCTATCAACATTTGGACATTTAGCTTAAAAAGTAGGCGGTGTAATTCATTTAAAAATTATACCAAAAGATTTCCTGTAGAATGCATTGATATACGTGGAAACACGTTTCTCCATATAGCATCTGAAGTATAACCTCTACAGTTCCGCCATTTCCAAAGCTTAGGACACGCCTATGAATGAGTTCGACAAAAAAATCGAGCTTGCTAATTTATGTGATGCAAATTATATAATGACTAGAATATATCCCTATATATATCCCTATATATATTATAAAACTGAGGATGTGTCTGTCTGTCTGTTTGTCCGAGCATCACGGCTAAACGGCTGTACCGATTCTCTTGAAACTTTCAGGATAAATTCTATAGGTATCGGCATGTAACACAGGCTATATGCGGTTGGGATTGGACAAAGGGGCGTGGTACCTCCCATACAACACAAAATATGTCTACAAGGTAATTTAGTAACTATTGAATTGAATTTGAATTGAACATTGAATAATAAATACGAAATTTAGCACAAAGTTGCATAATAACTTTTCCAAGCTTTATGCCAAATATTTGCATAATTGGACAATGGGCGTGGCACCGCCCACACAACACGTAACTTAAATAACAGCTAATTAAGCAACTATTGGATATATTTTAATGAAATTTGGAATGGAGCTGTATAGCAGAGCTGTAAAAGAATGCAATCTTTTTAACTGCATTCCCTTGAAGTCACATTCAATTATGAATAAATCAAGAATGCATTCATTGAATGCTATTTTAACTTCAGAGTAAAAGATTGAAATGCTTTTTTTTGATTTCATAAGTGAATGCAATCTTCAGAGGAATGCAATCCAAAGGATGCATTCTTTTTGATTGCAATCTTTTGTTGATTTCATTCTTTTGAGTGAAATCACAAAAGACTTCAACCTTTTGAGTGAAATCACAAAAGACTTCAGCCTTTAGAGTGAAATCATTTCAGTTTTTTTTCGATTTGAATTCTTTTTTAAAATCCATTTTTATACTTCAAAATATTTTTCAATTTTCCTCACTTCATATAACATACATATCTGTTGGAAATTAAACCATGTCGGAATTAGAAAGCTTTGAGGATTTTTCGTAGGACGATTCTTTGGCTAACTCCACTTTTTCTGATCCCACTTTCATAGAAAGTGATTCTATAGATCAGCAACCGTCACCTAACAAAAAGAAGCAGGATTTACAGTCATCGGAAAAGGGTTTGGACGAAACTATACTGTTATGCAGTATTAGCTGGGCCCGGTCCGCTTTGCTGTACCTAGATTGGCTGGTTTTCTTCCATTACCTTTAAGGTGATAATAAATTAATGAAAGCAAGTATAGGATTTTGAGGTATAGCATTATATGGGAGGCCCTCTGCCCAATTTCGTCGATACGTGGCATTTAACTTAGAGTTGAAACCAATTGCCAAATTTTGTTGGAAAACATTGCATCTTTTGAAGTTTTTTTTTTTTGCGTTTTATGTACAGAAAAACCCAAAAAGTATGCTTCACAAAAAAAAAAGATTGCAATCAAAAAGAATGCATTCTTTGGATTGCATTCCTCTGAAGATCGCATTCACTTATGAAATCATAAAAATGCATTCAAAAGGCTGCATTCATTTAACTTAAAGCAAAAGAATGCAATCTTGTGAATGGAAAAAGACTTAAAAAAATTGAATGGAAAATCATGATTTCAAAACAGACAAAGATTTCAATCTTTTACTCTGCAGTTAAAATAGCATTCAATGAATGCAATCAAGGAATGTAATTTGTTGCTGACTTAAAACCTAAAAAGAGTGCATTCTTTTACAGCTCTGCTGTATAGTATGTTTTCCCAGCTATGTGTCGAATATGAGAATAATTGAACAAAGGGGCGTGGCACCTCCCACACAATACATAACTTAAATACAAGCTAATTAAGCAACTTTTGGATATATTTTAGTGAAATTTGGAATGGAGTTGTACTGCTATGTGTCGAAAATGGGAATAATTGGACAAGGGGCGTGGCACCGTCCATACAATTTTCTACCCCATATCACGGTTAAACGGCTTTACTGATTTTATTGAAATTTTAAGGTAAAATTGTGTTAGTAATGGAATTTGCAATAGGACATAACAGGTTGGATTTGGACAACGGGGCGTGGCACCTCTCATACAACAAAAAATAATATTAAAATGTAACATAGTAACTATCGAATATTAAGTGGTCCATGCCACCAACTACGCCCTTGCACATTTTTTGGGTGAATCATACCGGGTGGGATTACAACTGCCAGCAAGTGCGTCCTTGGACTTCTTTTGGCTGAATCATGCCGAGTGGGATTACAACTGCCACCAAGTGCGTCCTTGGACTTTTTTTGGCTGAATCATGCCGGGTGGGATTGCAGCTGCCACCAAGTGCGTCCTCGGACATTTTTTGGGTGAATCATACTGGGTGGGATTACAACTGCCACCAATTGCGTCCTTGGACTTTTTTGGCTGAATCATACCGGGTGGGATTACAGCTGCCACCAAGTGCGTCCTTGGACATTTCTTGGGTGGCTCATGCCGGGTGGGATTACTACCTGGCACCAAGTGCTTCCTTGGACATTTTTTGGGTGAATCATACCGGGTGGGATTACTACTGGAACCAAGTGCTTCCTTGGACATTTTTTGGGTGGGATTACAGCTGCCACCAAGAGCGTCCTTGGACATTTTTTGGGTGGATCATACCGGGTGGGATTACAACTGGAACCAAATGCTTCCTTGGACATTTTTTGGGTGAATCATGCCGGGTGGGATTACAGCTGCCACCAAGTGTGTTCTTGGACTCTTTTTTTGTGAATCATACCGGGTGGGATAACAACTGCCACCAATTGCGTCCTTGGACATTTTTTGGGTGGATCATGCCGGGTTGGATTACAGCTGAAACCAAGTGCGTCCTTGGACTTTTTTTTGGCTGAATCATACCGTGTGGGATTACAGCTGCCACCAAGTGCGTCCTTGGACTTTGTTTGGGTGATTCCTACCGGTTGGGATTACAACTGGCACCAAGTTTCACGGGGGGAATAAACCATCAACTAGAGCGCCATTGAAGTTGTCGCAAATTCCTATATATATTTATTTTAAAATTTTATACAACCCGTGCAACGCCGGGTATGTAACAGCTAGTCTAATTTATAAATTTATATAAATACAGAAAAAATTAATAAAATTTGTGATTGAAGCTCTGTTTAATCTGAAGAAATGTTCCATACATAATTTTTCAGTAGGAATGGCCCTTCATCAAGTCTTTTGTGATTTACGCTGTTTTCTGCATTGGGTTGGAAATGAGGTCGGAAATGAAATGGGAATGAAACTGGAACGAAATGGAATTGGACCGGAACAAAATGGAATTGGAACAAAAATTTAACTCAGTCAATTTTAATCCGATATTTATCACCTTATATGCGTTGGATGCGTATTTATATTATCTTTGCAATGGTAAAAAGCTGCCTTCAATCGAAATTACAGTTCTTGAAATATTCCACAGTAGTGTGTGGAAGTATAAAAATGTGAACGTCCGCAAATCATTTTAGCAACGAGAAAACGAGATTTTTATAAGTACACCGCGCTTGCGAAAGGGCGCCTTTTTTCACTGATAGAACTCGGTTACAAAATAGTTATTATTTTTACATACCTGTAAATATTTTATAGGATCGGCAATAACTGTTTTGTTTCCTGCGACACAGGCACTTAGTAATGGCAATGTAGTAGGAAATGGAAGAGGGCTTAACAGCTGTTGTTGAGTTTTCTCCTGTTGCAGTTCTTGCAGAAGTAAGACTAGTTCCATCCTGACAGATGCCAAACCACCACCACTAGCTCCATGAAGAGAACAATAACTCAGCAAAGTTCGTAATAATGTTTCATTTGCTGTAATTAAGCAGTTATATAAAAATAATGGTGCATATTCATATTAAAAAAAAACTTCCTATTTAACTAAAATGTATTATTTATTTGATAATAGGTTATAGTAATATTTGACTAGAACCCGACCGATTAATCGGCGAAATTTTTATTTTGTCAACGTGCCGAAAAAATAGATTCGTCACATTCATAGATTCATATCATTTTTATATTTTCGTTCACTATAATTATAATCTGTATATCGCATTAGGAATGCAGCATTCTTTTCAAATTTTTTTGAATTAAAATCAATTAATATAAATGATATAGTAGTATTTAATAAAAAGGGCGAATAAAATATTCGTATTTCATACATAAAGTCACCGGAAGAATATGAGCAAAATTAAAGTGAAGTGTGGACAAATATTCTAAAAATTGTCCAAGCATTTAAATTTCTAAATACTTATAGCAATGTATTAGAACAATGGCCGACTTTGATTCATTACTTCTTGGTTAACGCTTTCAAGGACAATGATATAGCATCAAACATTTGTGAACGTCTTGATTGATAAAAAGAAATGTTGTTTACATTTTTTGGCTTAAGCATTAGTACAAAACTAAGAAAAACTTCGAGTTCCAATCAGAATCGCTACGTTTACGTTTCCGTGTGCTGCTGAAATCTTTAAAATTATATATATTTTCTGCAATGGGTGCATTCACAACCGTTGTATTTTTTTCTCAAATACGACTATATGAGACCTTGCAAATATAATTTTTCATGTATTTTGGCTCTTTATATCCGTGAATGTACTTTCATACTGCCAATATAGAAGACTCCTCAATTTTTAAATCTTTGAGTAATGTATATATTGGCCCAAGATAATGATAATGATAAAATATTGTTTATTGGATAAGGATTAGGTATATGAAATCAAAAAAATCTTAAGAATTGTACATTGTGTGAATTGTATCTCTCCCCGTTAGCGAAAACATCTTAAGTCGACTTAAGTAAAAATCGAGAGTTTTGCGCCATTGCTTTTGCATTAAGGATACAAACAATCTTATCTCGATATAAGATATTATTCTAAATAAAATTATTGTTTATTTTGTATACTTAAGTCGACTTAAGATGATTTTTTATAAATATTAGTTCGAAAAATAATGAAAACTTCTCAATGCATAACATCTTAAGTCTACATAAGATATTTTTTCCCTCAAAGTATTGTGTCTTTCTGTATTCTTAAGTATAGATAAGATACTTTTTTATGATGAGTGCACGTAGGGTTACCAGATTATCTTGAGTAAAAAAGAGTACAAAGTTGCAGGGGGTCCCAAACACCTCGGTTTTACACCACATATTTTTTATAAAACAAAAAAAAAGTAAAAGTGATTTTAGAACCTTTGTTAAAATTTTTCATAAAACAATTTTTTTCAAAATTAAAAAAAAAATGTTTAAGTAACAAAATACAATAATTTATGCCCAAAGTATTTTTTTAATATGAATAAATTTGAAACTCCAAAGGCTCTAGATGACAAACAAATTAAACGGATAAAAGGTATAATACTAAATTTTAGACTCTGGGTGCTAATGTTTCGATCCTTCCTCAAGAAATTGAAAAATTTAGATATATATTTGAATTGTTTTCGATAAAGACATTCAAAATTGTTTTTGATATTTCGGTTAAAAAAATGATAGGTTTCTACTAAATTTTTTGTTTTAATCCTAGCATTTAAGAGTTTCTGTAACTTTTTGAATGCAATGTGACGAAAGATGCTTCACTAACAAAAATAATATTTGAGGGTTTCTATTTTAATTCTGACGTATAGAAAAATTGGTTACCTTACTGAGCCGATATATTCAGCTGTGATAAAGTCACAGAAATAAGAAAAAGAGTACTTAATAGTACTTTCGGGAAAAAAGTGAGAATAAAAAAGAGGAGGGCCTAAAAAAGAGTACTGTACTCTTTAAAAGAGTACGTCTGGTAACCCTAAGTGCACGACTTAAGATGTTTTTTGTATAAGGTTCTTGTAAAATCACTTTGAATTGTAAATAATTAAAATTATTTAATTTTTAATATTAAATACTCTTTTGTTTCTTAAAAATGTATTCCGCATTAATATTACTTCAATTTTCTTAGTTTTTGTTCGTTACTACATTTTGGATTAAGTATCGGCTTCGGTATAGGCCTTCTGCGTCGGTAATAGGCTGCCAGTTGATTTCCATCATAAATGACTGCAAACATTTGACTTTGTACAGCGATTCTTGTGCAGGTTAAAACAAAAATTCCTTCGTGTCAATAATGTTCAGTACATTCATGCAGAGCGAGACCAGCTTTGAAATTATTGACCACAAATTTCTTGAGTCTGACCATACATATATGGAGTGTGACGTTGTCCATTCCATAATCGAAAGGAAAAAGAAACGAACAAACGTTCAAATCCACGTGATTGGTACCAATTTATTAAAACAGTTGGGTCCAAAGTAACTTTTGATGTTATGGAAATAAGTAATAATAAGTTTTATAATTTTGCACATCTACAGAGAACAAATTTATTTATCTTTTTTCCAACAAGAGAACTTTCAAAATATCTTAAGTCGACATAAGAATAAAATTTTTTGTAAACAACAAAAAAGTTAAAATTAAGAATTCATACTATTTTCTAACTGATATTGACACTTAATTTAAAAATTATTTCACAAAACAATTAAATACACAGGCCGATATATTTCGAAGTGTTCTATATTCTATAGAACATTCTAAACACAATGGCGTTCTCAGCCATTAAGTGAGGTTCATCGTCAGGATTTTTAATCGTATTTTCCATTTCTCAAAATGGCGAAAAACTGAAAACGCCATTGTGTTTAGAATAGCCTGTGCTATTTGTTCTTAACCAAACTTCATAAATTTCATTATTATTATTTAATATTATAATAAAACTTGCTGCAAATTCCATGCTTCCAATTGACGCTAATGTAAATTTAAAAAAACTTTATTAAGTGGATATTTTAATTTTTAAATTTTTTGCGATTGTTTCTTTTTTTGGTTTTTTCACTTTTTTCGTTTGATTTTTGTACCTTTTTTCATAAACGTTTCTAAGTAAATTAACGTTTTTGATTTAAAAAAATTTTATACTTTCATAGTCCATACTAGACATTAAAATTACATAATAAGCCCAACCAATTCCAAATTGCATTAATATAAATAAAGTTACAGTAGAAAAAGCGTGCACAAGTTTCTAACGACGCACTCCTTAAAATTTTAATTAAGAAATAAAATAAATAGAATCAAAACATTCTAATAAAATAAAAACAATTAACCAATCAAAACTGAATTGAAATTGTTTTAGGACGGACCGAAGTAGCAGCAGCAAAAAGGACAATCCAACCGGAACCGGAGCTTCAAAATGTAGTAGCGGACGATGCGGATTCAATTAATATTGTAAGTTTATTTAAGTAAAATTTTGTAAAATTTTTTTTTTATGTTAAGATCCGAGAAAATAGTAATTAAGATAAAAAATATAAAATATAGGAATCCTAAAATAAAACACAGTCAAGTTTTACTAAAATTTGTTAACATAATAAAATTCCAAAATAAATTTTACCTTTTTAAATCAGAAATCAAAATCTTTTCTTAGAATAAATATAAATAAAAATGGCAAACCCAAGCAACTTGATCAGACCCCCCGTTTTAGGGAATAACAACATAGCGCCCCTTCCTGTTCCTAATACCACTGTTCAGATAGCACCAGACTTAGCAAATGGAATACGAAACTTAGTTTCCCAAATGCTGATGTCGGAAGGACGAGAAATAATTATAAACATACTCAACGCTGACGCAAATCCAGAGGTAGTTATAGATCAGCCAATAGACGAAAGACATCAAAACAACTTAGGTGAAATGGACAAAACACCGGACGTCGTTCGATTCCTACGAGAATTTTCAGGTAATCCTACTGAATTCAGTTCGTGGAAGAAAAGCGTAGAACGCATGTTGAAAATTTATTAACCATCTAGGGGAAGTTCAAAGTATTTTTGAATACTAAATATAGTTAGGAATAAAATTGTTCGGAATGCAGAAATCGCACTTGAGTCTTACAACACCCCTTTAACTTATGCCTGCGTGTCAATTGCAAGTAATTTCCGACAAATTGTTAATGGATAACGGGGTTTTTTCGGTGCATACATTACTTTCGCTGTCATGAATTCAAGCTGCTGCAGCTCATGAGTGTCATTTACATTAAAATTAATTTTCAGCAAGAGAAACACTTTTACGCTTTTTATTAGTTGCTAATGGATAAATACATGAAAATAAAATGCAGATGCTGTTTCAATGTTTATAAAGATACAAATGTGGATTTATTGCATTATTTCAGCACGCTTAATTTTTCCGCAAACGCCAAAAATACACTTTTTGTGGTATAATATTGTAACTAGTAAATTTGACCGTGCCATGCACGGGAAAATAAAACACTAATGTGAAAAATTAAATGTGTACTAAATATATTGTGTAAGAAAAATATGAATAAGAGAATATAACTTTAGCTAATGGCGATATAGTTCAGCCAACTGTATGGTGAATGTGTATATACGCACAAAAAGTAGCAAATATAGCTTTGATTTACCATTTTAAGGAAATAATACTGCCAAAAGGCTAGCGTTGCCACCTAACCATGTTTTCACCTGTTACGGCTAAACATTATTTCCGATTGTCGACTATTTTTATTGCAAAGCGATTTAATCATTGGATTTTTAAAATTTGTATTTTCGTATTATGTATTTTGACGTACTAAAACCGAATCTAAATCTTTTTTTGTAGCAAAAATCTGCTTTCCGATATAAATTTTTTAAAGTTTTGATTTCCCCTTTTACAATTTTTTGAGTGACTTCTAAGAAAGGTGTTCATTTTGTAGTATTTTTTTTCGGGAATTTTTATTTATAAATGATTCACATTTTTATATGTTTTTATGAAATTTGTCACCTCAAACAAATATTCCCGATTTTTAAAGCTTTCCTCCTAATTTAGAAAAATGTTTTTCAAACAATTTTTTTTTTCCATAAAGTTTAAATGAGAAAATCAGAGTCTCGGGGGCACGTGTCAGAGCTGTAAAAGAATGCACTCTTTTTAGGTTTTAAGTCAGCAACAAATTACATTCCTTGATTGCATTCATTGAATGCTATTTTAACGGCAGAGTAAAAGATTGTCTTCTTTTAAATCATGATTTTCCATTCAATTTTTTGAAGTCTTTTTCCATTCACAAAATTGTTTTAAGTTAAATAAATGCAGCCTTTTGAATGCATTTTTTTGATTTCATAAGTGAATGCAATCTTCAGAGGAATGCAATCCAAAGAATGCATTCTTTTTGATTGCAATCTTTTATTGATTTCATTCTTTTGAGTGAAATCACAAAAGACTTCAGCCTTTAGTGATTTTGGTTAATTTTGGACCACGCTAGTGTATATGAAAGCGTTTTGCATACAGCTTGCTGAAGTTAATCGATATTAGCTAAATCGCATTAGTTAATCGATATAAGATAAGTCAAAGTGGCTTTTGTGAGTAAGCGTGAGTAAGCGTAAGCGTTGGCTTCTTCATCTTACTTACAATCGCTGCGTTCTGGGTTCGATTCCTCACCAGGGCGGCTAACATTTATAAAAAAATATCTGAATTTAACTAAAACTAGAGAGTGGACTATCTTCGGCTATACCGAAGCTGAAATACCCCCACACTGTAGGAAGAAGTACCTAGAACATAAAAAATTGTGGTCTCAAGACCCTATTTTGAGCCAATTATAGGTGGTTTTGGAGCCCGGTCCATGTCCAAAATCCATTTCTAAAAATTTCCAATCAAATCCACAAAAAAAAAAATTGGTCTCAAGACCCCATTTAGACCCTTATATATGTGGCTTCGGAACCTCGGACCATGTCAAAAATACGTTTCTAAACATTTCCAATCGAATACAACAATAAAAAAGACTTTTTTTTCGGTGTATGGGAGCCACGCCCAGTTTTTGTCCGATTTGGCTGATTCGCGAACTTGATCTCAGTATTCACGAAAAAAACATGTACCCAAAGTTTCAAGTCGATATCTCCAAAACTGCGACCGCTATCGTGCGGACGGACAGACGGACGGACAGACAGACGGATAGACAGACGGACATCGCTAAATCGACTCAGGAGGTGATGCTGATCAAGAATATATATACTTTTCCATACCGGACACGCCTCCTTATGGGCGTTACAAACGTTGTGACAAAGTGAGTATACCCTGCCACAGTGTGTGGGGGTATAAAAATATATGTGTGAATATATTGTAAGTGACTCTGGTTCCTTCTCACGACCGCAGCGTCGTGTGGACAAACCACCAGAATAGCTAACATTAAAAAAAAAAAAAAGGTTAACAACTTTAAAAAATTTTTTAAGTGAATTGTAAATTTTGAATCGGTTAGCGTTAGGGACAGACAGACAGACAGACCTGGACAAATATATATATTAATTTTTGAACAGATACACCAATTTTAAAGTTTTTTTTAAAGATAAATACAACCTCGTCAAATATCATTTTCTCTTTTTGTATCTCTTTTAGTTTCAAAGTTAATATACCATGCCACTGTAGTGTGTTGGGGTATAGTATAATAAACTAGTTTTAATATGATGATATTAGGAGAAAAAATATAAGAAGAAAACTGTATCTATAAATACAGAAAACTTTAAGACACAATTGTTCCTGTTAAATGAACGAATGTAAATTGAAGTTATACACCATTCAAAAGGAAATTTTATTACCTTTTTAGGGGTTCATGAATGGCCTAAAAGTTATTCACGAAAACCTGATGCTTGCACCAAAAAAGCATGTGGCATATACATTAATTCGCTAATTGCAAAAGAGTAAACCATTTCTTACACTAAATTTGTTTTCTCTTTAACTTCGTAACGGTAAATCTCCGACACATAAGATTTTGAGAGTAGTTGCGTGGTACAAAGTTACATTGATTTCGCTAAAAAATTTTTTGAAATGGCAATTACTTACATTTTGCGATTAGGGGTCGATATGCAAATATGAAATTCTAATAAGAAAATCTAATCCACAACTGTAATAGGTGAAAATAGTGTTAGGTGGCAACGCTAGTCTTGTGGCATTGTTTTTTTTAAGGTGGCAACTTTGGGTTGAAGTTTTTTTTGTTTATGTCAAACATGATTTTTTGTGTGTGTATATTAGGGATGTCAATTTTCGAGACCTTTGCCAATCCCGGGATTTTGGGTATTTAAAAATGCAATCCCGGGATCCCTGGATTAGGATTTTTTTTAATTCAATTAATTTTTTGTGTGTGTATATTAGGGATGTCAATTTTCGAGACCTTTGCCAATCCCGGGATTTTGGGTATTTAAAAATGCAATCCCGGGATCCCTGGATTAGGATTTTTTTTAATTCAACCAAAAATTAGTATAAAAGTGTTATATTACATCGAATTGAATTGCTTTTAATATACCCATACTATAATATTTTTGAAATTGTGCAAACAATCTAACAATAGGGCGATTCATTTAAAGTGGGAAACCCCTCGGAAACGATTCACTTGCGCAGATGAACAGTCAAAATATATGAAATTTGACAGTTCTTTTAAGCAACTGCGCGTTTTCGAGGGGTTTCCCACTTAGTATTTAAGGATTTTTATTGGATTTTCAATTTGATGATTTTTGATGGTCAGAATTAAAAAAATACTATTTTTGTTGTATTTTTAATTGTTTTTTATTGTCCAATATTTCGATCTTCTTCGAAGGTAATCTTCAGGGACTCTACACTAGAGCCCGACCGAAAAGCATTTTCAGGCCGAAGCCGAAGCCGATGCCGAAGGTCAATTGGCAGCCTTTTACTTCGGCCGACGCCGAAGGCCTATACCGAAGCCGAAGCCGATACTTAAATAAAAAACATTTAAAAACTTGTTTTTTCGTGTATTTTCATTCAAATTCGAGTATATAAATACACATTTAGTTTTTTAAGGAACTAAAAATGTATTTAAACAAATAATAAAAGTAACCAAAAGAATTCACAAACAAATTTGGGCCTCCTAGGTCAAAACTAACAATAGCCTCAAATTATCCCATATATCCCGTGTAAGAACAATTGGATTTTTTTAAAATCACTTTTAAAAATTTGGAGTAAAGCTTAAAAAAATGGGAATTTAGAAGAAATGATAGAGAATTCTTCACAGAATAAATCCATCTAAGTAGCTGTTTTTTAAGGACTCCCCAAATCCGTCAGGTGATGGGCAAAGGATGTTCTAGTTGATGGTAAAAACCACCTGTGAAACTTTGAACTTTAAATGTAAAATTTTACCAAAATCGGTCCCGGATTTCAGCACCTTTTCATATATGTTGGTGCAGCAATTTGGGCTACATTTCTAAAAGGTAGAATCCTTCCGTGAGCCTCCTTCCCCTATATTTGAAATTTCATACAGTTTACCAGGACTCCTTTTAACATAGACATCAGGGCAAGTAGTAAGCTTCTAAATCTATATTTAAAATTCAGTAATCCACCCAGAAAATGTCCAAGGATGTACTTTGTGGCAGCTGTAACCCCGTGCCACGCAATTTGAGGCGAGATTCACTCAATATTCGATGATTACTAATTCAAATTTTAATCATATTTTTTGTTTTGTGGGCCTCTTATGTCCCATTGGAAATTCCATCAATTACACAATTTTACATTCAAGTCTCAAGAAAATCAGTAAGACCGTTTAGATGCAATGTGGGCTAGAAAATCGTATCGTAAAAAATTAGTTTTGGTTTTCGGTGTCGCAAAAAAAAAGGAAAAAAATTTAAAAGCTTCGGCCAAAACTTCGGCCATTTTTTGGAAAAACCGAAGCCGAAGCCGAATGTACATTTTCGGCCGATAACGGCCGAAGCCGATGCCGAAGCCGATTAATCGGTCGGGCTCTACTCTACACATGACAAAAAAGGTTTTTTTACAATATTATTAAAAATCACATTTTTGATTTTACAAGAAAACTTACACAAAATTGAATAAACAAATAACTAATAACAAAAGTTAAATGAATGTTGTCCTCTGCAATGCCAATTGTCTACTGGTTTGTTTTTGTTTATGTTTACGTTTTGTTCTATTTCTTTGTTGGTGTATCAGGTGTCTGTAAATTTGAGCACAGTTATCGGTGTCTGTTTTGAAGTTTAGTCTCTCCTCGTTTGGTGTATTTATAATATCTAGCATTTCTAGTGTCAGTCTCTTTGAATAGTTCCTCTCCTCCTGTACGATCTCCACATTCTTTTGGTCTAATGTATGTCGAAGCTTTGAGCAGTGGGCAGCTAATGCTTTTTTTTTGTTCAATTGGTTTATTGTTGTTCTTGTGGTCTGATATGTGTGCTGAGTTTAGATTTTGTAGTTCCAATATATACTTTATTGCATACATCGGATCCGTCACCAATGCAAGTTATTTTCTATACCAAATTAGCTTTGTCGTCCTTGTCCAATCTACCTTTTAGTCTGTTGTACATTTGTTTCATTGTGTTGTTGTTTTTGCGTGTAATCGTGTATTTATCGTGGTTGTATATATCTGCCCTGGCAAATTTCTCGGAGTAGTCGGGTATGCACTGCACGAAGTAATGATAAGACCAACATCAAAATGTTAAAAATCTTTTATTGTATTACTGATACAGGGCATATTTATTGCCAAATATTTAGTTGTACTAACAATTAATTAAATTAACTAAAAGAAGACTAAATTCATGTACTCAAATATTTTAGATAAATAAATAAAAATCATTTCATACGAACAAATGATAAGACCAAACAATAAAAATTTCGGAAATATTATAAATATTATTTTTGTTTAATTGTTAGTAGTTAGTATATGAACCCTTTTTAATTATAGCATGTTGAAGACGCCGTGGCATTGAGTTAATTAAAGACTTAATACAATTTTCTTCAATTTTGTTCCATTCAGCAGTAATGGCACTTTTAAGGCATTTTACACTGTCAAATTGTCTCCCATTCTTGAGAATCCACTTGGATAATATTGCGCATATGTTCCCAATGGGGTTTAGACCGGGGCTGCAAGCGGGCCAGCCCAAAACAGGTATGTTCCGAGTACTCAAGAACCGTTTGGTTGCCTTGGATGAATGAATTGCAGCATTATCTCCACTCGTATGCAGCCGCTTCAACACCTAAACTCAAAAGAACTTCATCAAGTAGCTCTATATACTTAAGGCTGTCCATTATGTATAATATATTTCAGGTATATAGTTTTTAGTCTCGTTGGCCCTACTCTAATAGTTGGATGTTTAAAGCGGTCCTCCGCTGTAGTTTATACTTGGCGAAGTCGCCGCAATTAGTGAAAGAGTGTTTTCAGTTTGAAAGCCAAAAATAATCTCTACTTTATTTCTGAATCGCCATGGCTTTTATACCCTGGCGACAATTTCAATTTCTTTTCAATTTTCTTTCAATTACATTCAATTCCTAAAAAATATGCTTACATCTACAATTCTATAATACAAAAATCATTTCTACATTCTGATCAATATTTTATTACCGCTGCCAGAAGGGCATTGGCCGATCGCATTTATTGCCAAAGCCAGGATTCAAATTTCATTCTGCCTCGCGCTGACAGAAATGCAAAAGTGACAAAAGCAAACATACTATTATGTACTATTATGCTATTATGCTGCGCTCCTATTCAGGCCAGCAGCGTATGCAATTAATGCAGTTTCAAGTGTTCGCTGCTAGCGGTACTTTTTCGTTTGTATACTCTTGTGGGCTGGTGTGCTACACTGTAGTATATATATGCATATACACCATATATGCATATACCCTTAAGATACAAATTATTTGGAAAAACGAAAAATGAAATTTTAGTTGTGTAGAAATAATTTTCAAAAAATAGAAAAATTATCAAATAAATTGTTAGTATAATTGAATTAATAAATATAAAAAAAATTTTTTTAATTTATAATGTAAATGTTTACACTAATTTAGTTAAAATTAACAAAATTGATTTTAAAAATAAATGAATTCCTTAAAAATATTACAAATTTGAAATCTTAATTTTAATAACATTAATTTAGTTAAAATGAACATCTAGGAATAATTAAAAGTATTGTAAAAATAATGATATATAATATTTGGTTTAAAAATTGTATATAATGTTAAAAATAGAATATTGTTAAATATAATCTTTAAAATTTAAAAAATTTAATAATAAATACATGGATATATAAATCTATGTTTCTACGATATATTTTTTCAAGTTATTTTTATGAATTTTCTTAATATGTCCCTTAATCTCTACAAGACAATTTACCCCATCTACTTCTACTACTTTATAAGGTCCATGGTAAGGACTCTGGTTTTTCCTTCTACCACCTAACTTTACTATAACTAAATCTCCTACATCTACGACTAATGGATTTATTTTTGTCTCGCTGTCATTTCTTCTTTTCACTTTAACTCTATTAATAATTTCTTTTGCCTTTTCTGTAGATGCCTTTAGCCTGAAACTAACTTCATTCGCGTAATTTTCCATGTTATACACAGGCTCACTTTTCATAATGTCATCACTCGGCAAATACGGTAATTTACCAAAAACTAATTCAAACGGCGTGTACTCCGTATCAACATTTGGAGTAGTGTTATACGCAAAAGTGTAAAATGAAACCCACTTGTCCCATTCTTGGTCATCGGCAAATGCAAGCATATATTCGTTAAGTACCCTGTGGTTTCTTTCTACACCACCGACAGTTTCATGATGATATGGTGCCGAAAATAATTGTTGCATTTTTAAATGTTTACAAATGTTGCCCATGAGCTCATTTACAAATTCGGTTCCTTTGTCGGACTTTAGCACTTTGAAACAACCGTACTTGAGAATAAATTGATTTACGAGAGTGTGTGCTACAGTGTCCGCATCTTTGGTTTCCATGGGAAATGCCAGAACGAATTTTGTTAATTCACATTGGGCTGTCAAAATATAGCGATAACCATTAGAAATTCTCAATGGTCCCACAGTATCAATTTGAACGATTTCAAAACTTGTGCTTGGCGTCTTTGTGACTATCAACTGTTCCTTTGTATGTCTTATTTGTTTATTTAACGCACACTTTGTGCAACTTGACACAATTTTTTACCATTCTGCTCATATTCTTCCAAACAAATCTTTGTTTTAGTTTTAAAATGGTTTTTCTGATTCCGAAATGCCCTCCGCAAGGCAAATTGTGATATTCTTCTATCAATTTATTTTTTGTTACTTCATCTTCTATTCTTTGGGGACTTTTATATATCAATATCTTGACTCCTGAGCGTTTATTCTTTAATCTATCGGGTTGCAACACATTATATAAATTCTTAAACTTTTCCTTTGACATATACCGAAATATCATGCCATTTTCGTCTAGCGCTAGCTCTTTAATATTTACTGTATTCATCCTCGATGATAGCTTCTCAAATCGAATTCGTTCAGATTATCACTACATCGTACCAGTATTAAATTATTTAATATTTCAATTCTTTGGGGGCCCCTAATATTTAAATCGCTCTCTATAATAAATTTCATCTTTTTCACATTTTTAACGTCAGAAATGGACGTGCAGTCCATACAATGAAGTTGATCAGACTTCGATTTCTCCTTATCTACGTTCTTCTCTGCAATGTCCTTTGCAGTCATGCCCCTTGTCATTACTAATGTTTTCTTCGCGGACTTATCTTCCGTTTTCGGAATCATTGTTCTTAACAAATCTGAGTCTATTTTTATAACCCTTATATTAACTTGCTTTGGGCGGACTATATATATATATATATATATATATATATATATATATATATATATATATATATATATATATCCTTAAATCTGCTGCGAGCTTTTTCATACACTTCCACATGAGCTAGAGAGCTGAAATTTAGAACACTGATAGAGATCCATCAGAGGCGTAGGGGGCCGTGGGGGGACTCAAACCTTTTTTTTTAAACATTAATTTCCTTGAAATTAATTTCAGCAATTTTGATTTAAAATTAAGGGTTTTTGGCGACTTCAAAATCTGCAATGATATTCGGAGGAAAGTACCCAAAACCCTTAATTTTGAATCGAAATTGCTGAAATTAATTTCAAGGAAATTTATTTTCAGCTTTTTAGTCGGTTAAAGGGTTATATTTTTAAAAACTTGTTTTTTACTCTTTTTTTTATCCTTGACAATGCGTCAGCGTTTGTGTTGATCTTTCCCTGTTTGTAAACAATTTCATAATCATAGTCAGACAGATCTACTCGTATTCTCGTCAGTTTTGAAGATGGATTCTTGTGCGAGAATAAAGAAACCAATGGTCGGTGATCAGTAACCACAATAAATTTGCGTCCAAATAAATATGGTCTAAAGAAATTAATCCCCCAATGTATCGCCAAAAGTTCCTTTTCAATAACTGGCTTATTTAATTCATGATTATTCAAAGATTTGCTGGCATATGAAATTGGTAAATCTTCTCCGATTTCTCCTTGAGAAAGTACAGCACCTAACGCATAATCAGATGCGTCTGTTGTCAACACAAATGGTTTGTCAAAGTCAGGATATTTTAAAATTGGTGGGTTTATTAATTTTTCTTTCAAAAGTTCAAAAGCTAATTGACATTCATCTGTCCAAATAAAGGGTTGTTTTTTCTTAAGGAGGTTATTTAAGCATTTGGCTATTTCTGCGAAATTTTGTATGAACTTTCTGTAATAATTGCAGAAAGCGACGAATCTACGTACATCATCAGCATTCCTGGGTACAGGATAAACATAAGGCGAGTGTATCGCCTTATGTTTATTCGGATCGGTTTTTACACCCTCACTAGTGATCTGGTGACCAAGGTAAATGACTTCTGGTTTCAAAAAACCACACTTTTTCGGATTCAACTTCAGGTTGTATTTCCTCAGTCTGTCAAAAACCTTTACCAAATTGTTGTTGTGGTGTTGAAAACTACACCCAAAGTGATGATATCATCAACGTACAAAAATGCGCCGAGCTCAAACCACTTAATGCAATAGTTAACATGCGTTGAAAGCTATTGGAAGATATTTTCAACCCAAATGGTAATCTTTTAAATTGGAAATGCCCCCTCGACGCTCAAAACGCCGTCAGTGGTCTTGATTCTTCATCTAGACCAATCTGATGAAAGGAACTAGTCATGTCCAAAGTGGAAAAATACTTCGCTCTACCTAATTGGTCCAAAACGTCTTCCAACCATGTTAACGGAAATTTATCGTTAATTAGTTTCTTATTTAACTGTCTGTAATCAACAACTAGCCTCCATTTCTTCTCACCATCCTCACTCTTTTTTGGTACTATTAACAGTGATGAATTGTACGCACTAACAGATGGCTCTATCAAATACTCGTCAATTAATTTCTTTACTTGTTTGTCAATTTCCTCATTCTGTGAATGCGGTAGTCTATAATTTTTAATATATACAGGAGTATCATCATCCAACCTCAAATTCTGAGTATAAAAATTATTAACAGACAAATTTTCACCATCAAGATGGAATACGTATTGATAATTTCTAACAATCGTTTCTAATTCTTTTGCAGATTGCACATCCAAGTCTTCTAATTTCAACTCTGCTAATAAATTTTTAAAACGTCCTTCATCATGGGTTCCCTTAACCTTTTCGTTATATCTCAAAATTTTATATTCACTCAAACATTCTGTTTTAGGTAAAATTTTCTTCAGTGTAACTTCTTTATCATTTATATTAATTACTTTTACGTGACAGACGCCCTTAGCTGGTGCTATAGAATTTGCCAAAAACACCCCCTCTGCCAATTCTTGGTTCAGAATAACACTATCCTCCTCCAAATGCAACTTTATGGGCACAATCATTTCAGACCGAGGTGGAATTATATAGCAATGTTGTGTAGGAATTTTAATAGCCACTGTGACTATATATTCATCTTCAATAAACATTACCGACATCGTAAAAGTCTCGTAATCAATTTTACACATGAATCGAATTAGAAAATCCCTACCTAAAATTCCGTCAGTTAAAATTGGAAAATCCTCTTCCACCAGATGGAATTCATGGTGCGCTCTATCTTTCCCAAAACATAACGATAAATTTACAGAACCCAACGAAGATATTTCATCTTTTACTTTATTACTATTAATATTCAAATCTATCTCAGATTGCAGATGGATATATCTGCTCCTGTGTCTATTAAAATTGTACGCGTACGACCAAATTGAACACATTTTAGTGTGACATAATTGGTCAAATTATCCGAGATTTTAAAAATTCTGTTTTTTATTGCTTGCTGATTGTCCCCCGGGTTGACTTCATTTCCCTGGTTGCTTTACACATTCACCCTTGCGTTTCCCCGGTTTCTGTTATCGTTTTGGTTTCTATTATAACTATCATTTTGATTCCTATTTCGATTGTTATAATTTCTGTAGTTGTTGCCTCTAAAATTGTTATTATTTCAGATAGTATTAATATTATTATAATTTCTAAAATTGTTATGGTTTCTGTAACCATTGTTATTGCTCCCTAAATTGTTGTTATTATTGAAATGGTTGTTGTTATTATAATTCCTAAAATTGTTATTGTTTCTGTAACCATTGTTATTGTTCCTAAAATTGTTGTTATTATTGAAATTGTGATTGTTCCTATTCAACATCAAGACCTGCTCAGTTTGCCTGCTCTGCTCTAACTCCAATGATAAGTTTATAGCCTTAATTAAAGAATCTGGTTGTGCCGCAAAAATTGTTTGTATATAATTTTCGTCCAACGAATTTTTAAAAACAGATAGTGCATACTCATCATTTGAACTCACTATCGTTAATTGCTGCGCTTCCGTTGCGTTCACCCCTATATTCCTTATCTGCAATTCATTTAAGTCATTAATAAGTCCTAACAACTTATCCTTAAAGTTAGTAATTGACAATCTTCTTTGTGTCAAGCCAGACAAAGAAGTGTGTATCTGGTGTACAGTCACAATTTTCTTATACGCCTCCGACAGCCTTTTCTTAAGCGTCTCAAAATCTGTTGGTACCGATACCGCGCCCAAGGTTGTCCTAACAGATGCACTGCATTTCACGTAGTAAACGAAATCTATAAGTTGTTCTCTTGCTTCAGTTGACAAAGTGCTATTCATGATTTCAACAATTTTCTCTGAATTGTTGTTATTTATTACAGTCTCCTGAAGCTGCGGCTTGCTTTGTTGCTTTCCCATGGTAAAAACGTTGTTTCTTTGCTTTCAGTTCTTCTATTAGGTTGGCTTTGTTACCATTTTCTGTCGTCATCGATATTAGTTTGTGAAGCTCGGCTAACTCCTGCCGGTAGCGTACGAGTTTACCTCCGCGTATCTTCTTCTTCGGTTAAATGTTTTTTAGGAAAACGCGTCTGTTCTCCTGTTGCAGCTGCGTGCGGCGTCTATATTCCTCAAGGCTCAAGGGTTGAGGGCCTGCCGTCTTCGGTGTGGGTTTGTACGCAGGCACACTTGGTGTAGGTGGACCTGGCTCATACGCCTCTGGCTGCTGGTCAACTATCTTCTCATATTTGTCAAATATGTTGTTGATCTCTTCTATTGTCGTCATTAGTTTAAATGATGAGCTTTTTTTCTTTCAAAAATTTTAATTATCCTTTTCAATATAATATTTTTCAGGATTTTAATGCTTCCTTTTCAAAGTAAATTTTTGAAAATCCCAGAAATCCCAGAAAATCCCAATTTTTGAAAAGGCAAGATCGCCATATAATATTTTTCAGGTATATAGTTTTTAGTCTCGTTGGCCCTACTCTAATAGTTGGATGTTTAAAGCGGTCCTCCGCTGTAGTTGATACTCGGCGAAGTCGCCGCAATTAGTGAAAGAGTGTTTTCAGTTTGAAAGCCAAAAATAATCTCTGCTTTATTTTTGAATCGCCATGGCTTTTATACCCTGGCGTCCCTTTCAATTTCTTTTCAATTTTCTTTCAATTACATTCAATTCCTAAAAAATATGCTTACATCTACAATTCTATAATACAAAAATCATTTCTACATTCTGATCATTATTTTATTACCGCAGCCAGAAGGGCATTGACCGATCGCATTTATTGCCAAAGCCAGGATTCAAATTTCATTCTGCCTCGCGCTGACAGAAATGCAAACGAAGGGAAAAGTGACAAAAGCAAACAAACGTTGGTTTACGCACGGTGAGGCAAGTAGGAACAATGCTCTCACTTCAATTCCTGCCATCTCTATGATTTTCTTTGCTTTCGTTGTCAATGACGTTCTTTCAAATTCTAAATTCAGTTATCAGCGTTGCCTTTTTCAGCATATTACTAATTTTTCTGTACATTTCCAATCAAATATGCCAAAAATGGTAGCCCTGAATCATTTCAATTCCTCTTTCAATGACGTACGGCAGGGGGAAAAATCTTCTGGAAGTGGAAAATGCTACTTGCCTCACCTAGTTTACTACACCGTGGGTTTACGTACTATTATGCTGCGCTCCTATTCAGGCCAGCAGCGTATGTTATTAATGCAGTTTCAAGTGTTCGCTGCTAGCGGTACTTTTTCGTTTGTATACTCTTGTGGGCTGGTGTGCTACACTGTAGTATATATATGCATATACACCATATATGCATATACCCTTAAGATACAAATTATTTGGAAAAACGAAAAATGAAATTTTAGTTGTGTAGAAATAATTTTCAAAAAATAGAAAAATTATCAAATAAATTGTTAGTATAATTGAATTAATAAATATAAAAAAATTTTTTTTAATTTATAATGTAAATGTTTACACTAATTTAGTTAAAATTAACAAAATTGATTTTAAAAATAAATGAATTCCTTAAAAATATTACAAATTTGAAATCTTAATTTTAATAACATTAATTTAGTTAAAATGAACATCTAGGAATAATTAAAAGTATTGTAAAAATAATGATATATAATATTTGGTTTAAAAATTGTATATAATGTTAAAAATAGAATATTGTTAAATATAATCTTTAAAATTTAAAAAATTTAATAATAAATACATGGATATATAAATCTATGTTTCTACGATATATTTTTTCAAGTTATTTTTATGAATTTTCTTAATATGTCCCTTAATCTCTACAAGACAATTTACCCCATCTACTTCTACTACTTTATAAGGTCCATGGTAAGGACTCTGGTTTTTCCTTCTACCACCTAACTTTACTATAACTAAATCTCCTACATCTACGACTAATGGATTTATTTTTGTCTCGCTGTCATTTCTTCTTTTCACTTTAACTCTATTAATAATTTCTTTTGCCTTTTCTGTAGATGCCTTTAGCCTGAAACTAACTTCATTCGCGTAATTTTCCATGTTATACACAGGCTCACTTTTCATAATGTCATCACTCGGCAAATACGGTAATTTACCAAAAACTAATTCAAACGGCGTGTACTCCGTATCAACATTTGGAGTAGTGTTATACGCAAAAGTGTAAAATGAAACCCACTTGTCCCATTCTTGGTCATCGGCAAATGCAAGCATATATTCGTTAAGTACCCTGTGGTTTCTTTCTACACCACCGACAGTTTCATGATGATATGGTGCCGAAAATAATTGTTGCATTTTTAAATGTTTACAAATGTTGCCCATGAGCTCATTTACAAATTCGGTTCCTTTGTCGGACTTTAGCACTTTGAAACAACCGTACTTGAGAATAAATTGATTTACGAGAGTGTGTGCTACAGTGTCCGCATCTTTGGTTTCCATGGGAAATGCCAGAACGAATTTTGTTAATTCACATTGGGCTGTCAAAATATAGCGATAACCATTAGAAATTCTCAATGGTCCCACAGTATCAATTTGAACGATTTCAAAACTTGTGCTTGGCGTCTTTGTGACTATCAACTGTTCCTTTGTATGTCTTATTTGTTTATTTAACGCACACTTTGTGCAACTTGACACAATTTTTTACCATTCTGCTCATATTCTTCCAAACAAATCTTTGTTTTAGTTTTAAAATGGTTTTTCTGATTCCGAAATGCCCTCCGCAAGGCAAATTGTGATATTCTTCTATCAATTTATTTTTTGTTACTTCATCTTCTATTCTTTGGGGACTTTTATATATCAATATCTTGACTCCTGAGCGTTTATTCTTTAATCTATCGGGTTGCAACACATTATATAAATTCTTAAACTTTTCCTTTGACATATACCGAAATATCATGCCATTTTCGTCTAGCGCTAGCTCTTTAATATTTACTGTATTCATCCTCGATGATAGCTTCTCAAATCGAATTCGTTCAGATTATCACTACATCGTACCAGTATTAAATTATTTAATATTTCAATTCTTTGGGGGCCCCTAATATTTAAATCGCTCTCTATAATAAATTTCATATTTTTCACATTTTTAACGTCAGAAATGGACGTGCAGTCCATACAATGAAGTTGATCAGACTTCGATTTCTCCTTATCTACGTTCTTCTCTGCAATGTCCTTTGCAGTCATGCCCCTTGTCATTACTAATGTTTTCTTCGCGGACTTATCTTCCGTTTTCGGAATCATTGTTCTTAACAAATCTGAGTCTATTTTTATAACCCTTATATTAACTTGCTTTGCCTTATATATCCTTAAATCTGCTGCGAGCTTTTTCATACACTTCCACATGAGCTAGAGAGCTGAAATTTAGAACACTGATAGAGATCCATCAGAGGCGTAGGGGGCCGTGGGGGGACTCAAACCTTTTTTTTTAAACATTAATTTCCTTGAAATTAATTTCAGCAATTTTGATTTAAAATTAAGGGTTTTTGGCGACTTCAAAATCTGCAATGATATTCGGAGGAAAGTACCCAAAACCCTTAATTTTGAATCGAAATTGCTGAAATTAATTTCAAGGAAATTTATTTTCAGCTTTTTAGTCGGTTAAAGGGTTATATTTTTAAAAACTTGTTTTTTACTCTTTTTTTTATCCTTGACAATGCGTCAGCGTTTGTGTTGATCTTTCCCTGTTTGTAAACAATTTCATAATCATAGTCAGACAGATCTACTCGTATTCTCGTCAGTTTTGAAGATGGATTCTTGTGCGAGAATAAAGAAACCAATGGTCGGTGATCAGTAACCACAATAAATTTGCGTCCAAATAAATATGGTCTAAAGAAATTAATCCCCCAATGTATCGCCAAAAGTTCCTTTTCAATAACTGGCTTATTTAATTCATGATTATTCAAAGATTTGCTGGCATATGAAATTGGTAAATCTTCTCCGATTTCTCCTTGAGAAAGTACAGCACCTAACGCATAATCAGATGCGTCTGTTGTCAACACAAATGGTTTGTCAAAGTCAGGATATTTTAAAATTGGTGGGTTTATTAATTTTTCTTTCAAAAGTTCAAAAGCTAATTGACATTCATCTGTCCAAATAAAGGGTTGTTTTTTCTTAAGGAGGTTATTTAAGCATTTGGCTATTTCTGCGAAATTTTGTATGAACTTTCTGTAATAATTGCAGAAAGCGACGAATCTACGTACATCATCAGCATTCCTGGGTACAGGATAAACATAAGGCGAGTGTATCGCCTTATGTTTATTCGGATCGGTTTTTACACCCTCACTAGTGATCTGGTGACCAAGGTAAATGACTTCTGGTTTCAAAAAACCACACTTTTTCGGATTCAACTTCAGGTTGTATTTCCTCAGTCTGTCAAAAACCTTTACCAAATTGTTGTTGTGGTGTTGAAAACTACACCCAAAGTGATGATATCATCAACGTACAAAAATGCGCCGAGCTCAAACCACTTAATGCAATAGTTAACATGCGTTGAAAGCTATTGGAAGATATTTTCAACCCAAATGGTAATCTTTTAAATTGGAAATGCCCCCTCGACGCTCAAAACGCCGTCAGTGGTCTTGATTCTTCATCTAGACCAATCTGATGAAAGGAACTAGTCATGTCCAAAGTGGAAAAATACTTCGCTCTACCTAATTGGTCCAAAACGTCTTCCAACCATGTTAACGGAAATTTATCGTTAATTAGTTTCTTATTTAACTGTCTGTAATCAACAACTAGCCTCCATTTCTTCTCACCATCCTCACTCTTTTTTGGTACTATTAACAGTGATGAATTGTACGCACTAACAGATGGCTCTATCAAATACTCGTCAATTAATTTCTTTACTTGTTTGTCAATTTCCTCATTCTGTGAATGCGGTAGTCTATAATTTTTAATATATACAGGAGTATCATCATCCAACCTCAAATTCTGAGTATAAAAATTATTAACAGACAAATTTTCACCATCAAGATGGAATACGTATTGATAATTTCTAACAATCGTTTCTAATTCTTTTGCAGATTGCACATCCAAGTCTTCTAATTTCAACTCTGCTAATAAATTTTTAAAACGTCCTTCATCATGGGTTCCCTTAACCTTTTCGTTATATCTCAAAATTTTTAAATCCCCTAAAACATTCTGTTTTAGGTAAAATTTTCTTCAGTGTAACTTCTTTATCATTTATATTAATTACTTTTACGTGACAGACGCCCTTAGCTGGTGCTATAGAATTTGCCAAAAACACCCCCTCTGCCAATTCTTGGTTCAGAATAACACTATCCTCCTCCAAATGCAACTTTATGGGCACAATCATTTCAGACCGAGGTGGAATTATATAGCAATGTTGTGTAGGAATTTTAATAGCCACTGTGACTATATATTCATCTTCAATAAACATTACCGACATCGTAAAAGTCTCGTAATCAATTTTACACATGAATCGAATTAGAAAATCCCTACCTAAAATTCCGTCAGTTAAAATTGGAAAATCCTCTTCCACCAGATGGAATTCATGGTGCGCTCTATCTTTCCCAAAACATAACGATAAATTTACAGAACCCAACGAAGATATTTCATCTTTTACTTTATTACTATTAATATTCAAATCTATCTCAGATTGCAGATGGATATATCTGCTCCTGTGTCTATTAAAATTGTACGCGTACGACCAAATTGAACACATTTTAGTGTGACATAATTGGTCAAATTATCCGAGATTTTAAAAATTCTGTTTTTTATTGCTTGCTGATTGTCCCCCGGGTTGACTTCATTTCCCTGGTTGCTTTACACATTCACCCTTGCGTTTCCCCGGTTTCTGTTATCGTTTTGGTTTCTATTATAACTATCATTTTGATTCCTATTTCGATTGTTATAATTTCTGTAGTTGTTGCCTCTAAAATTGTTATTATTTCAGATAGTATTAATATTATTATAATTTCTAAAATTGTTATGGTTTCTGTAACCATTGTTATTGCTCCCTAAATTGTTGTTATTATTGAAATGGTTGTTGTTATTATAATTCCTAAAATTGTTATTGTTTCTGTAACCATTGTTATTGTTCCTAAAATTGTTGTTATTATTGAAATTGTGATTGTTCCTATTCAACATCAAGACCTGCTCAGTTTGCCTGCTCTGCTCTAACTCCAATGATAAGTTTATAGCCTTAATTAAAGAATCTGGTTGTGCCGCAAAAATTGTTTGTATATAATTTTCGTCCAACGAATTTTTAAAAACAGATAGTGCATACTCATCATTTGAACTCACTATCGTTAATTGCTGCGCTTCCGTTGCGTTCACCCCTATATTCCTTATCTGCAATTCATTTAAGTCATTAATAAGTCCTAACAACTTATCCTTAAAGTTAGTAATTGACAATCTTCTTTGTGTCAAGCCAGACAAAGAAGTGTGTATCTGGTGTACAGTCACAATTTTCTTATACGCCTCCGACAGCCTTTTCTTAAGCGTCTCAAAATCTGTTGGTACCGATACCGCGCCCAAGGTTGTCCTAACAGATGCACTGCATTTCACGTAGTAAACGAAATCTATAAGTTGTTCTCTTGCTTCAGTTGACAAAGTGCTATTCATGATTTCAACAATTTTCTCTGAATTGTTGTTATTTATTACAGTCTCCTGAAGCTGCGGCTTGCTTTGTTGCTTTCCCATGGTAAAAACGTTGTTTCTTTGCTTTCAGTTCTTCTATTAGGTTGGCTTTGTTACCATTTTCTGTCGTCATCGATATTAGTTTGTGAAGCTCGGCTAACTCCTGCCGGTAGCGTACGAGTTTACCTCCGCGTATCTTCTTCTTCGGTTAAATGTTTTTTAGGAAAACGCGTCTGTTCTCCTGTTGCAGCTGCGTGCGGCGTCTATATTCCTCAAGGCTCAAGGGTTGAGGGCCTGCCGTCTTCGGTGTGGGTTTGTACGCAGGCACACTTGGTGTAGGTGGACCTGGCTCATACGCCTCTGGCTGCTGGTCAACTATCTTCTCATATTTGTCAAATATGTTGTTGATCTCTTCTATTGTCGTCATTAGTTTAAATGATGAGCTTTTTTTCTTTCAAAAATTTTAATTATCCTTTTCAATATAATATTTTTCAGGATTTTAATGCTTCCTTTTCAAAGTAAATTTTTGAAAATCCCAGAAATCCCAGAAAATCCCAATTTTTGAAAAGGCAAGATCGCCATATAATATTTTTCAGGTATATAGTTTTTAGTCTCGTTGGCCCTACTCTAATAGTTGGATGTTTAAAGCGGTCCTCCGCTGTAGTTGATACTCGGCGAAGTCGCCGCAATTAGTGAAAGAGTGTTTTCAGTTTGAAAGCCAAAAATAATCTCTGCTTTATTTTTGAATCGCCATGGCTTTTATACCCTGGCGTCCCTTTCAATTTCTTTTCAATTTTCTTTCAATTACATTCAATTCCTAAAAAATATGCTTACATCTACAATTCTATAATACAAAAATCATTTCTACATTCTGATCATTATTTTATTACCGCAGCCAGAAGGGCATTGACCGATCGCATTTATTGCCAAAGCCAGGATTCAAATTTCATTCTGCCTCGCGCTGACAGAAATGCAAACGAAGGGAAAAGTGACAAAAGCAAACAAACGTTGGTTTACGCACGGTGAGGCAAGTAGGAACAATGCTCTCACTTCAATTCCTGCCATCTCTATGATTTTCTTTGCTTTCGTTGTCAATGACGTTCTTTCAAATTCTAAATTCAGTTATCAGCGTTGCCTTTTTCAGCATATTACTAATTTTTCTGTACATTTCCAATCAAATATGCCAAAAATGGTAGCCCTGAATCATTTCAATTCCTCTTTCAATGACGTACGGCAGGGGGAAAAATCTTCTGGAAGTGGAAAATGCTACTTGCCTCACCTAGTTTACTACACCGTGGGTTTACGTACTATTATGCTGCGCTCCTATTCAGGCCAGCAGCGTATGTTATTAATGCAGTTTCAAGTGTTCGCTGCTAGCTGTACTTTTTCGTTTGTATACTTGTGGGCTGGTGCGCTACACTGTAGTATGTATATGCATATACACCACAGTTGGTCTTATCATTACTTCGTGCAGTGTATATGTTATTGATTTGTATATTTTTGTTTCCTTATTCTTCTGTTGTTGTGTTGTTCCTTTTTCCGCTCGCTTTATCAAGTCCGTTATAGTTTTCTTAGGGAAGTCATTGTTGTATAATATTTGTCTGATTCTATTTTAGTTGTGGTTCTTAAAATCTGTGGTTCTTAAAATCTGTAAATTTAGAACTCTTCTTATAAAGCTGCATTCCGTGTTCATGATGATACGTTTTGGATGATTAGAATCAAAAATTTATAAGTCGTCCAGAGGCCATTGGTTTTTGGTACCAGTCAAGTTTTAATATGTTTTTGTCATTTAAAATCACTTTTTCAAATATGGTAGCCTTCCATTGTCTTCTTGTTCGGCGGTGAATTGTATACGTCTGTGGAATTTGTTGAGTTCGCCTAAAGTTTCCTCCCAAGCGTCAATCTTAACCACTGCAAACAGGTCATCTACATATTTGGTCATCATTCTGGGTTTTGCTGTCGAGTAGTTCTTCCATTACGATGTCCGCTACAATCGGTGAGGCTGGAGATCGCATTGGTAGTCCTTTTTGTTGTAAATATATACTGTTGTCATATATAAAATATCTATTGTCCACGATGCACACTGGGGCAGACTACCCACTTTTTGTCGCTTAGTAAAAACTAGAGAGTGGACTATCTTCGGCTATACCGAAGCTGAAATACCCCCACACAGTAGGAAGAAGTACCTCGAACATAAAAAAATGTGGTCTCAAGACCCTATTTTGAGCCAATTATAGGTGGTTTTGGAGCCCGGACCATGTCCAAAATCCATTTCTAAAAATTTCCAATCAAATCCACAAAAAAAAAAAAAAATTGCTCTCAAGACCCCATTTAGACCCTTATATATGTGGCTTCGGAACCTCGGACCATGTCAAAAATACGTTTCTAAGCATTTCCAATCGAATACAACAATAAAAAAGACTTTTTTTTTTAGGTGTATGGGAGCTACGCCCAGTTTTTATCCGATTTGGCTGATTCTCGAACTTGATCTCAGTATTTACGAGAAAAACATGTACCCAAAGTTTCAAGTCGATATCTCCAAAACTGCGACCGCTATCGTGCGGACGGACAGACGGACATCGCTAAATTGACTCCGGCGGTGATTCTGATCAAGAAAATATATACTTTTCCATACCGGACACGCCATACCGGACACACCCTGCCACAGTGAGTGTGGGGGTATAAAAATTAATTTTAGATATTGCAATAACCACTTAAGCAGTTTTAAAGTTCGTGAAATTCCCTATCATTACGTGAAAAAAGTAAAGGTTTTCATGGTTTGGTTTCTTCATTAAGAGTTTCGAAAGTTTCACTTTTTTTCGTTTGTGGTAGCGTTAGTTTTAAAAATATAATTTCTTACTATCTAAATATTTGTTCAAGTAATATTTTGCTCTTAAGCGTGTTAAAGTGTAATTGAGTCGTCAACTGCAGGTATTTCTACGAATAATTTTCAATAAGACATTTATGGAAAATGTATACAAATATCGTGTAAGTCAAATATTAAAATATGTTAATAATAGCGATATTTTTCGCATATATATAAAGAAATAGTAATGATCGGTGTCCTGTCGGGTATTACTTCTTTCAAAATAAAAAAACATAGGTATCTAACTAAGTGCTCTCAAAATATCTAAGTGCCGGTTTTTGCCGGTTTGGAGAAATCGCTTTTTAACCTAAACGAAGTCCAGTGATCCAATTTTCGTGGAAATCGTGTTTTGTAACAACTTAAATGCTTCTCGCTTAATAAAAATATTAATTTACCTATTGCAATAAATCAGAGTTTAAAATAAATTAGAGTTTAAAAACTTGATGTAGTAAGTTTTCTAGTGCAACAAAAGGAAATGTGTTGGATTTCTCTTAAATTTTTTTTACTTTTTTGGCCATTTTTTAAACTTTTAAAACATTTTATAAATTATATAAAAACTAACTGGTTGACTGATTAACTGGTAAAAATTAACCAAATGATATTGTATATACCTCATAATTCCCAAAAAGAAATATTTCGAAAGTTAGGATTCAGTAAATTTCTAGCTAGAATGTTTGGGTGAAACATGAGCTTCTGCTTGTACTTCGAGGTAAGTTTCGGAATTTCGTCTTTTACTGCAGGTATATTCAGGTCTCTGTGGATGTTAGTATTTTTTATATACCAAGGGGCTCTGGCAATTTGTCTCAGAATTTTAGATGAATCTTTGACAACAAAAAGAGTACTTTTTTAACTTTAAAATATGTAAAATAAAATACTGATTGGAATCGATTTGGTCTTGGGAATCTTGGGTTAGTCAGTGCGAATCCCGGGATTTTCGGGGCTAACAAAGAGGCGGGATCCCGGGATTGACATGCCTAGTGTATATACATTAAAGCGTTGTAAGTAAGTTTGCTACCAGTACCCAGTAGTCAATATCGCAAGGCTTCTCCGTTAGAGACATTCCTGCACGCCTGCTATGGGAAGAAATTACACATTCCATCCTCGCTTCTAGTGGAGGCATGACGGTATGCCTGCGCTAGAAGGGAGATAGGGTGGTGTCAATGGATTTTCTACGCAATGTGCTGTAATATTTAGAAGATATTTTTTGTTTTTCGGAACGTGGGTTCGAATCCTGATATTATTTTAAAATTTTTTTAAATACATTTTTGTATCTGTTAATGATTTGCTGTTATCAGCTCTGGTTTTTAAGTTGTAGTAGAAATGTTAAAAACGAAGCTTTGAGCAGATTTAGAACCACAATTTTTGAACGATTAGATTGTTTGATTAGTATTATATTTTTTAAGTTTTTTTAAAGGAACACAATATTGTGGAACATTATTTTGTCGTATCTCTTTCAGATTATGAAATAAAATGGAATACCTACACTCAACAATATGGATTTTTTTCCAAATTCAAATATTTTTAGAAATATTTAATTAATCAATCTAATTAAAATAGTTGATTTCCAGATTGATTTAAAGAAAATATTTCAGTACGATATTTTCTTTATAACTTCGATTTTTTTAAGAGAAATTAAAAACATTTTTGGATAAAAATAAGTGTAATTTAAAAAAAAAAACCCAAAAGCAAGCAAACACGAAAAAAAATCGGTAAAATAAGCAAAACAAGCATGAAGCCAGCGAGAGCGGTTTTTTCCGAGCTATAGTGATAATTCTTGTCAAAGTGCATCCAACCGTTCACATTATATTACACAAAAACCAGATTTACAAAACTTTGATCCGTTATATAATGCAAGCTATCAACTTTACGAAAAACATTTTTAGTCTAAAAAGTTTGCCACTTGCATTGATGTTTTTTTATATTGTATTTTATATTTTTTTTAAAGTTGTACCGGTAAATCGAAAAAAAATTACAAGTATACCCTACACCTACTGGGCCATATTGGATCCGCCATTTTGAATTTTGAAAATGACACATCAAATTTGAAATCAGCGACCCCAAAAACCCCGCTGTACAAAATTTCATACAGTTTTGATGAAATCTTAAAATTTCGGTAAAAACACGATTTTCACTTATATGGGAGGTAGGCGTGGCAGTCGACCGATTTCGCCCATTTGCAATACCAACTCCTTCTAGGACCTAAAAAGGATAAATCCAAAATTTGGGATCCCTAGCTGTCTTCTAGCTCCTGCAATCGTGTTTACAAGAAAAGAGGACGGACAAATAGGGAGGTAGGCGTGGCAGTCGACCGATTCCGCCCATTTTCAATACCAACTCCTTCTAGGGCCTAAGAAGGATAAATACAAAATTTGGGATCCCTAGCTTTCTTCTAGCTCCTGCAATCGTGTTTACAAGAAAAGAGGACGGACAGACGGTCAGACGGATAGCCGGACAGCCGGATAGGGCTAAATCAACTCAGGAGGTGACGCTGATCAAGAATATATATACTTTTCCATACCGGACACGTCTCCTTCTTGGTGTTAGAAACATCAGACCAAAGTGAATATACCCATACCTCATGAGGTGTAGGGTATAATAATAGTACCCGTTGTCCAAAAATCTGCCTTTTTTCCGGCTTTGGTATTTGTATTTTAAATTGTAATCAAATTAGCCGGATAAAGATTTATTTACTAAATAATAAGCTGTTTTATACACTTCGTACCTTTGAGCCAACGCTTTCTTCTTGCTGCACGCATCACCTTCGCTTCAAAATCGTATTTCTCTTGCATTAGTATTTCATGAAGTGTGGGTTTTTCGGAGATTACATAAGATATGTTCAATTCTTTGTCCTGAAAATGTACAAATAATAAATAAATACAATTGCATCGATAAAAATTATTAAAAATGATTGTGGGGAACCGCAATGTTTGGTTTGCCATGGCACGGGGAACTAAATTTTATTTAGAAACGCATAGAATTTGACTCAAAATTAAAATTAAGAAAGGAAAAATAAAATCTTTTTTTTTTTTAAAGAAAAAATTTTTTAATTTTTTTGAAAAAATACTGATTTTTTTCTGTAAGTAAATTATTCCGGATTGTCCCAGTGTTGCCATATGACAACGCTAAAAGTAAGTAAAAGATTTTTTTAAAATGAATGCCTAAATTTTTAAAATGAAAATCTTAATTCAAGATCATTTCAGCTTGTTCTGTTCAATCTTCAAATAAGATCGCTAAATCTTAAAACAAAACGTAAAATATCATTTCAATCTTGTTCAATCTTATTTTAAGATATTTTTATAGATATACTAGCTGTTACATACCCGGCGTTGCACGGGTTGTATAAAATTTTAAAATAAATTTATATAGGAATTTGCGACAACTTCAATGGACGCTGGTTAATTCCCCCCGTGAAACTTGGTGCCACTTGTAATCCCACCCGGCATGATCCACCCAAAAAATGTCCAAGGAAGCACTTGGTGATAGTTGTAATCCCACCCGGTATTATTCACCCAAAAAAAGAAAATTGTATGGGCGGTGCCACGCCCCTTGTCCAATTGTTCCCATATTCGAAAGATAGCAGTACAACTCCATTTCAAATTTCATTAAAATATATCCAATAGTTGCTTAATTAGATGGTATTTAAGTTATGTGTTGTATGGGAGGTGCCACGCCCCTTTGTCCAATTATTCCCATATTCGACGCATAGCTGGGAAAACATACTGTACAACTCCATGCCAAATTTCATTGGAATATATTCAATCGTTGCTTAATTAGCTGGTATTTAAGTTATGTGTTGTATGGGAGGTGCCACGCCCCTTTGTCCAATTATTCCCATATTCGACGCATAGCTGGGAAAACATACTGTACAACTCCATGCCAAATTTCATTGGAATATATTCAATCGTTGCTTAATTAGCTGGTATTTAAGTTATGTGTTGTATGGGAGGTGCCACGCCCCTTTGTCCAATTATTCCCATATTCGACACATAGCTGGGAAAACATACTGTACAACTCCATGCCAAATTTCATTAGAATATATTCAATCGTTGCTTAATTAGCTGGTATTTAAGTTATGTGTTGTATGGGAGGTGCCACGCCCCTTTGTCCAATCTCAACCTCATATACCCTATATTACATGTCGATACCTATAGAATTTATTCGTCATTTCGTTTGAGTCGTTGAGGTGTGTGCTCATGTTCGGTGTTATTTTTTTTTCGCGTTGTTTGTTTAGCAAAACTAAATAAAAATGGACGGTAATCAGTAAAATCACCAGCCCGATTTTCAACAATTCGAAGCCTCGAAGTTTTCTTCGAAGTTTCGAAGACTTCGAAGTGGAGGAAAATGTTGACATTTGCGTTAGATGCGTTGAAACAACTGCTTCAAAATTTGGATCTGGAGTGTATTCTTAAGTATTTTCAGGGTAAGTACACAAATAAAAAAAATCGAGCCGTATACTAATTTAGCTCCGCAAATGTTGAAAAGTGATAGTGAAGTACTATCACTTTACAACATTTTCGATTTATTTCAGCTGTAATGTTACATATCGAAGCTAGCAGTTAAATGAATGTACATGATGTTAAAGAAGCTATCCCACCTCTAGGACTCCGCATGGAGTTCCACGAAAAATTGTTTGCGTAGAAGAAAAAAAGGTAATTAATTGAATTTAAACTTCTGAAAATAAAGTCAAGTAAACTGGAAGCTAAAAAAACAAAATTTAAAACTTTTTCTTAGTTTGAATGTCGATGCCGACGAAGGTTGATAGCTTCCTTAACATCATGTACATTCATCTAACTGCTAGCTTCGACCTTCGAGAACTGTCTGAATTCATCATCAATATTAACAAAGTTAGTCGTAAAGGCCTGCGACTAGAGTGGACCTTATTTTAACAACTTTCAAAGGTACGTGTTGCGCGACTTTTCGGCGCTTAATATAAAATAAAATTAACTACAAGTTTTAAGAGCACTCGCTTTCAACCAAATAAACGCAGGGTTTTTAAGCTAAATATATATTCAGTTTATTGCAAGTAATTCAAGTTTTTATGTTTCAAAGATCGAAAAGCGTACACACAAAAAAATAATCGCTTGGCGCGAGGTTGTGGTAACAAATATTCGTCTGCAGCTCTAGTTTTCGCTTGAGAGAGACCCAAATTCGCTTGTAATACCAGAAGAAACGCAAAAATGTTCAATTCGGATATAACAACAGAATAGTAGATTGAAGCAGCAACTTTTTTTCAGCTGACAGAACATTTCAAATAAAAAAGCTACCACAACCGAATCCACGCTCGCGTGTAGCAACTGAATTCGCTTGTGAACTGTGACAACTAATAGTGATGCCATGCAGGAAGCAAAAGACCACAGTGTTGCAAATCAATTTTTATTTTAACTTTTGTGTTTTTATTTTAATCTAAGTTTCTTTTATCAAAATTCACAAAAATAAACATTTGACCAGCCATTACAAAGGCTGCAAACTAATTCAGAAAAAAAGATAAAGGCTTAAGCCCATGCCACACAGGCGTCCTTTGACCCCTATTTATTTGAATTTTTACTCTGGTTTACGCATTTTAATTTTAATGATGCGTGACACCTTTTATCTTTATGCCACAAAAGGGTTGCTATAAGTGGTCTACACTTACGATTTATCGTATGCGATGTATAGTATGCGAGAATTTCGCTTATGTATATAGGAGTAATGGAAGATTTTTTGGACAATTTCGGGGCCATAGAGATTATTTTGATCAATTTGTACAAACAATTTCTTTTTTTCTTCGATGAAGATCGATATGTTTTAAATTGATTCATAAACTAGAGAGTGGACTATCTTCGGCTATACCGAAGTTGAAATACCCCCACACAGTAGGAAGAAGTACCTCGAACATATAAAAATGTGTTCTCAAGACCCTATTTTGAGCCAAATATAGGTGGTTTTGGAGCCCGGACCATGTCCAAAATCCATTTCTAAAAATTTCCAATTAAATCCACAAAAAAAAAAATATTGGTCTCAAGACCCCATTTAGACCCTTATATATGTGGCTTCGGAACCTCGGACCATGTCAAAAATACGTTTCTAAACATTTCCAATCGAATACAACAATAAAAAAGACTTTTTTTTCGGTGTATGGGAGCCACGCCCAGTTTTTGTCCGATTTGGCTGATTCTCGAACTTGATCTCAGTATTCACGAGAAAAACATGTACCCAAAGTTTCAAGTCGATATCTCCAAAACTGCGACCGCTATCGTGCGGACGGACAGACAGACGGACATCGCTAAATCGACTCAGGAGGTGATACTGATCAAGAATATATATACTTTTCCATACCGGACACGCCTCCTTATGGGCGTTACAAACGTTGTGACAAAGTGAGTGTGGGGGTATAAATATTTCATTAAAATATTCATTTGTAATAGCGTCCTTTAATTACGTATTTCTTTAACAAATTTAGCAATTAAAATAACACTCTTTTGAAAAAATATTCACTCGCTCTTTCAATCAGTGTTCATTTTTAATTTTGCCAAACCACCAAAATTTTAATTTGGCAAACAACAAAAATTTGTCAGCGTCAATTGACGCCGGTGTAGCATCCCCTTTAGTATATCACCCATCACTATTATGCATCCATCTTGTTTATCTTTTACGCATCTAGAAAATATTTTTAAAACCTAATTATGATTAAACTATAATGAATTTCAAACAAAAAGAAGTGTTTTATGCTTCGAAAAATTGTGCGGAATAGTTTATATTTTGTTTGCTTCCGAAAAACACGTATTTCAAGATTTTAAATTTTTTGCAAATTGAATGAAATAATTAAATATTGCGTTTTATGAGAGCGTGTTAATTGTGCACCCAGAAAACAAAAACTGTTGGGGCAGCAGAATTTTCGGCCAACCGAATGCTAGCGGCTGTCACAACATCTACTTTCAGATGTTGCAGCATCTACTATCTGTTGTCCCAACATCTACTGTCTGACGCAGCAACATCTCTCTGATACTGCAAAAAGAATGTCAAAAATAATGCTAACGTGTAAGAGCGAG